>CATIWO010057969.1:0-10523 GCA_949673435.1 Macaranga tanarius | reverse complement strand
TTCGATTCGATTCTTGTTTGGTATGTGCTTTTATCTTTTCATTGCTCTGATATATCTATCAATTCTACTTTATTAATGTATAGCTTACTTTATCATTTCCTTCAAAGAGATTAATGAAAAAATTGATTGTCTATTAAAAATTATCAGCATAAATTCAGAGGGAGAAAAGATTTTTTCTTTGAAATAAAATTAGTTTCAGAAATTTTTTATTGCATACCATTCTCTGCATATGTCTTGCAAATATTTATGTTTTAAATGCGCTTATTTTTAAAAATAAGTTATTTTTATCAAGTTTTGTCATTATTAAAAAGGGGAAGATTGTTGCAAAGGTTCAACCTGAGCCTAATTTTGATGAGTAACAAAAATGATAAAAAGTAATATTGTTGCTGATATGGTTAAATTGAGATACATGACAACAAGAAAATTGGTGAGAAAATAGTAAATATGTGTATGAACGTAAGCTTTCAAGTGTGAACATAAATTAAGAATGAATTCAAGCTGTCATGTGCAAAAGTCCATGGAGACCAAATGCAAGATGCTAAAGGGTATTTCAGTACTTGAAAAAATTAGCTTTATGTGTGAAAAGTACTTGAGAGCAAATCTGCACCATTCCTCTTATAAATCTAATAGTTTTCAATCTCTGTACTTTATTTCCATTTTTTGCTAAAAAGATAAAAAAATATTTTCTGCAGTCGAGCTAATTCTCTACATCAGCTAAACAAATAGCTCTGTGACACCTGTCTCATTGTCTCTTATCTTTTCTGTAGATAAAATAGCATAACACACACTTCTGCATTGCACTCACTCTTACACAAGCCATGAATAACGTATTTTGGCAGTAAAGCACGATTTGTCATTATTTATTTTTTAAAAACTTTTGTGATTGGTTCAAATAATATCAATTTCTAGCTCAGCCTTTAGTATAAATAGGTCATTCTGTTTTCAATAAAGAGCAAAGAGCATTACATTGTAGAATCGTTTTGCATTGCACTTCATACATTGCCCATTTGCTCTCTCAAGTGCTTATAGGATTTATTTATATTTTCTTGAGTGATTTCTGAGAGAAAAACATTGAAAATCTTTTGTAATCAAGTGAAGAAGGTCTTCAAGCACCTATTGATAAGCTTACAGTGTAAGTTTCTTGGTTGATCTGCAAAATCAGTGGTGAGGAGTAGTTTTCTAATTTTATGTGAAAACTAATAGGTTGCAGTTTTTCTGGAGCTGTTTGAAAACCAGATAGGGAGCAATTTCTGAATCTATTTGAATATCAGTTTCCGGGGTAGTACTAGCAACAGGGTAGTTATGGATAGGACTGTACTCCAAAGCTTATCTCTTGCCCATTAAAAGAGACTGAGATTGAGAGAAAATCTTGAGGAATGTCTCAAGGAGTGGATGTAGGCAGGTAGCCGAACCACGATAAAATTGTTGTGTCTAATTTCTCATCTCTTTACTCCTTATCCTTATTTTCATGCATGCTTACTACTATTTTTGGTTCTGATTTTAATTGTCGATTCATCTTAAACTAATTTCCCACTTAAAAATTAGCTCTTATGCTTGTACTACTTTTCATCAAGCTTTTGCTTTGATTCTTTATTCAAAAATCTAAAAATATTAGTTTTACTCAGATTTTTAATTTATTATACATGATGTCTTGCAACTGTTAAATTTGAGCTTGTCATTCTGATCTGATTGCTTTGTGAAATAGTTTTTCAAATCTTTTGTTGTGCTAGTTTTTATTAAAAGTAGTTTTCAAGTTTTATATCAATTTTCAAAAAGTGCTCAATTCTCCTCCCTCTTGAGCAGCCTATCAGACCTAACAAGTTTATATATGAAAACTTCAAGAGTGGATCCATTATGTGATATGAAAGATATGAGTATATATGTATTATGTATAAAATGTATATTGTGCAAAATTATTTAAATTTGGTGAAATAAAGCTTGAATGCTTACAAAATTATAATATACAAAACAAAAAACTTGTTGATCGAAAATAGAAAAGAATGTGATAAATCATAATACTAGAACTGAGAATCGAGAAAGTAAACTGTACTTCCATTTAATGGAAAGGTTATATTACAAGAACTTAAATCTTGTATGTGTAGAGCATACATTGAGATTAATGATAGAGTTAAAATGAAATATAATATATCGATATTAAAATATTTAATTCCACCTGAGTACTCTATTTATTCTATTCAAATTATTATTCATCGATTATTATATATATCTTTGAGTGCTCCCTTATTATTTTAATTTATATCATTATTGCTTCTACACTCACTGGGTAATTTCCTTATAAAATTACTCATACTAGGTTTCTTTCATTTTTCCAGCATAGCAGTATTGTAGTTATATAGTATAGCTTTATAAGATGGCAGTGCAGTAGACCATAATGACCTACAAGGTGATCGAGATAGAGACACTAGTGAGATATATGATTTGCCATGATGTAGATATTGAGTTAGCTTTTGGAGTTACAGTCAAACCTATATGGGCTTTAGTCTGATTATCAATTATTAGAGAGGATTACTTGGATAGTGTATGCACCACTATTACGGTCTTCTAAGAGATCTCTACTGATGTTTAGGTCACTTTGACTTAGATATGAGCTGTGAGAGCAAAATGATATTTTTTCCTTTTACTTAATGTTGGACCATACTATTGGTGCTGTATTTTATCATTTTTTATATCAGTTGAGTGATCAGTTAAGGCCCAGGCTAGAGTGATGCAGGTCTTTAGATGGATAGCCACTGTCAGACAGTAATCTGACATATTTAAGAGGGTTATCAGAGCTACACTATGTATTATATTTTGTATTCATTTGTATGATAACCCATACTTTTATAGTTTAAGTACGTATGTATATATTATATTATGTTATGATATTTCACTTGCCATCAACTTAATGATTCAGAGTTTTATTTTTATGACTATCTTTGATTAGTAATTAAGATAATGTTATTATAATAGCATGCCTTAATAAGAGATTCCTTTTAGATAGTCTTGAGGTAACACCTCTCTCTACCGTAGTCCCATTAGATAGGTATTCTGGTGGGATACGTTGGGGTGAGGTGTTACAATTTAAATTGGTATCAAAGCTCTAGATTATTAGGTTCTATAGACATTTAAAAATATTGAACTTGGTGGATATTAGTATTGAATTTGAGTTTTGATGGAAAGAATTATTGAAGTATATCGATTTGAATTTTAGGAAGATGGCAAGAACTAGAGGTGGTCATATAGGAGGTTGAGGTCGAGGTAGAGGTAAAGTATGTGATGTCTAAAATGATATAGATGAGTTAGTAGAATGGGCTATGAGTTAGCACCATAGTGAGAATCATCTCTGCCATTAGCTTCAGTTGGGAATGAGAGGGATGAAATGATATTGCTTGAATAGGTAGTCGACAAGACAGTTCTGTACCAGTTGTGTTTGTTCAATTTTTAAGAATGTGCCAAGAAGATCACGTAATAACTGTTAACTGCCGTAACCAATAATGTCGATAGAATTGCCTAATGTGCAAGTGCCACCTGTGGTACATATAGATGCTACTAATTTAGCGTGCAAAGAAAGATATAAAAAGCTAGGAGATATTATTGAACATGTCAAGAAGTATGAGGCATATGATTTTCATGGAACTTTGGACCCTAATCAAGCTAATAAATAGGTTAAATCCATAGAGAAGGCCTTTACTACACTACAGTTAATTGACAAAGAGAAGGTTAATAATGTGTACGGCTTGATGTTCGATAAATGGGATGAGTGGTTAACTCGAGTGGCTGATCTATATGGAGATGTTTTCACTTGGCAAGTTTTTAAGGACGAGATCAATAAAGAATATTTGATTAAAACTTATTGAAAGTAGAAGAGGGCATCTTTTGTTAACTTGGTACAAGGGTTAATGATTGTCAGAGAATATATTGACAAGTTTGATGATATGTACAAGTATGCAAAGGATATATACCCTATGAAAGAGATGAAAAATGAGAAGTTTAAGGAAGGATTGCATGTTTCACTGGGAGGAAAGTTGAATTTGTATGCTGGCACAACCTTTAAAGGTTAGGTGGAGAATGTGATAGAACAAGAAAGATTGGACAAGGAGCTCGAGACTGCTAATCTGGCAAAGTCTCAATTCCAAGAAAGAACATCGAGATAGCCTTGGAAGGGTAGTGGTAGTAGGAAGTCGAGATTTACTCCTTACTTCAGAAGAAATGTATGAACTGCAGGTGATAATAGGCCACAAGCAAGCTAAATCTATATGAGATAACTAATGACATCACCTAAGCCTATTTATATTGTAAATGCATAATAAGAGGATATGTTATGCTATAGTGCAATTTTTGTATAAGAAATCATGGGAAGTTGTAGGAGAAGTGGAGTTCATTATTTTAAGTGCAATGAAATATGGCATTATGCTCGTGAGTGCATGAAAGAAATATTAAGGGAGCAATCTGTATAATGATCAAATGCTCCTAGGAATGGACGAGCTGGTAGACCTCTGAATCTAGCATGATCAACTGCTGTATGTAGTAAAGCAAGTAGAATGGCTCCATAAGCACAAGGAAAACCTATTGAATAGGTAAATACATTTGAGAATATGTAACAAGTGAGAATTTATACAATGACAGAGCATGATACTAAAAATATGCCAAATGTGATCATGGGTATGGCTTATGTTTCTAATAAGTTAGTTATACTAATTAGTTCTAGTGCTATATTCTCATTCATATCATTTGCATTCATCATGCATAATAGACTTAAGGTATGTGATAGGAAAGAACCTATAGTTATGAGTATGCCTATGGGAACGAGTGTAATTTGTGAAATAGTTGTTAAGGCTATTTCAGTAAGAATAAGGGAAGAAGAAATGAAATGGAATTTTATACCTTTACTAATCAATGAGTTTGATGTTGTACTTAGTATGGATGGCTTAAGTTGATACCAAGCAAATGTGAACTATTTTGAAAGGTAAGTGGTTTTTAAGAAAGAGGATGGATGAATAATTTATTTTATGGGAGAAGGAAGGAAAGCACCTACTAAGATCATTTCGGCTATGACAGTTATAAAGTATCTTAGAAAAGGGTTTGAATCTTATTTAGCTTCGGTGATTGATATAAGAAAAGAAGAAGTATTGTTGAATAAAGTATCTATGGTGAATGAGTTTGAAGATGTGTTTTCAGAGGACTTACTTGGTTTACCACCTGAGAGAGAAATTAAGTTCAAAATTGAACTTTTGCTTGGAATAGTGCCTATATTGCAAGCTCCATATAGGATGACTCCGGCTAAACTGAGGGAGTTGAAGGTTTAATTACAAGAGCTATTGGATAAAGGATTTATCTGACCTAGTTTCTCTCCATGGGGTGCACTTATGTTGTTTATAAAAAAGAAAGATGGATCGTTATGATTATGCATCAATTATAGATAGCTGAATAAGGTTATAGTCTGGAATAAGTATCCTTTACCTAAAGTAGAAGATTTTTTTATCAATTACAAGGAGCAACTATATTCTCAAAGATAGATTTAAGGTCTGGTTATCACCAATTAAGAATCAAGGAGTTGGATGTTCCTAAAACTGCCTTTAGAACAAGGTATGGACCATAGAATTCCTAATGATGCCATTTGAACTAATAAATGCACTAGTAGCATTTATGGACTTAACGAATCGAGTTTTCAAACAATACATAGACAAGTTTGTAATCATGTTCATTAATGACATTCTAGTATATTCTAAGTTAAAAGAGGAGCACAAAGAGCATTTAAGTTAAGGACAATGTTAGAGATATTAAAAAGCATTTACATGTAAAATTTAGTAAATGTGAGTTTTGGATGGATAAGGTTGTATTTCTAGGACATGTGATATCCATGGAAGGAGTATATGTTAATCCCAGTAAAATTATTATGATAGTAAATTAGGAACCACCTAATAATATGACAGAAGTGAAAAGTTTCTTAGGATTGGCGAGTTATTATCGAAGATTTATGCAAGATTTCTCAATTATTGCATCACCTTTGATAAAATTATTGAGAAAGAATGTAAAGTTTGTATGGACACTAGAGTCTAAACAAAATTTTGAAATATTGAAAGAAAGGTTAATTATAACACCAGTATTAACCTTGCTAGTTGAAGGAGGCAAGTAAGTGGTATGTAGTAATATATCAAGAAGAGGACTTGGTTGTGTGTTAATGCAAAATGGTAAGGTAATTGCCAATGCATCCCAATAACTAAGACCACACAGTAAAACCATCCCACACATGATTTGTAATTGGCGGCAGTGATCTTTCAATTGATGATATGGAGACATTATCTTTATGGAGAGATATGTCAAATCTTTACTAATCACAAAAGCCTAAAATATATTTGGATTCAAAAGGAGTTGAATTTGATGCAAAGACAATGGATGGAATTATTGAAAGACTATAATTGTACAATTAAGTACCATCTTGATAAAACCAATGTAGTGGCAGATGCACTTAGTCGGAAATCAACAGAAAATATGTACTACATTTGTGCAATAAGAATGCCATTACTAGTGAAGTTAAGAAGATTAGGTGGTAAGTTTGCTTTAGATGCTTTAGGATATATTTTGGCCATTTTAAAGTTAAGACTATTATTGATTGAAAGAATAGATAAATCTCAAAGGATTGATAGTGAAGTAGAAAAGTTACATGAAGAAATAAAAGCTGGGAAGAAGAAGCACGTGACTTATGGCAATAATAGAGTGTTAAAATAAGGAAGAAAAATTTTTGTTCTGAATGTAGAAGAACTGAGAAGAGAAATTTTAGAAGAAGCGCATTGCTCTGGTTATGTTATACATCTAGACAGTATAAAAATTTACATAAATTTAAAGGAATATTATTAGTGGCATGGAATGAAAAAGGACATAGCAGATTATGTTTCTAAATGTTTAACTTTCTAGTAAATTAAAGTTGATAATAAATATCCAGTTTGTTTATTGAGTATATCGCTATAGACTTTGTAGTTGGTCTACCAAGGACTCAATTGGGAAATGATGTTGTATAGGTGATTATTAACCGATTGACTAAGTTAGCTCATTTTATACCAATTAAGATCAATTACAATCTAAATAAATTGGCAAAATTATATGTGAAGGAAGTAATAAGATTGTATGGAACTTCGACATCAATAGTATTGGATCGGGATCCAAGGTTTACTTTGTAATTTTGGCCAAGTTTGTAAGAAGTATTAGGTACTAAAGTAAGATTTAGTACTACTGTTCATCCTCAAATAGATGGTCAACCTGAAAGAACCATTCAAGTACTATAAGATATGTTAAGAGCTAGTAATTTGGACTTTGGAGAAAGCTAGGATAAACAAGTACCTTTGATGGAATTTGCTTATGGTAATAGCTACCAAAGTAGCCTGGATATGGCTTCACTTTAGGATTTGTATGGTCGAAAGTGTTGAACCCTAATTTATTGGGAAGAAGGTGAAGAGAGAATATTGTTAGGTCCAATATTCATTTAGTTGACCATTTAATATTTATGTGGTTTGAGCTAATCTTAAAACCGCTCAAGATAGACAGGAAAGTTATGCTAATCTGAAATGAGCTGATATTGAATATAATATGGGTGATAATGTATTTTTGAAGATATCACCTTGGAAATTTGTGATTAGGTTTAGTAAACAAAGGAAGTTAAGCCTGAGATTCATCGGATCGTATTAAGTTATGGAAAGGGTTGGTCCTGTAGCTTATCAATTGGCTTTACCACCTAAATTGGCTGAGGTACATGACATATTTCACGTGTCAATATTGAGACAGTATCGAAGTGACCCCTTGCATGTATTATAAGAGTAGCTAGTAAAATTGAAAGAGAATTTAAGCTATAAAAAAGAGCTAGTGGCTATCTTACCCAGAGAGTAGAAGATGTTAAGAAATAAGGTTATTCCATTGGTTAAATTGTTATGGAGGAATCATTCCTGAGAGGAAGCTATATGGAAGAGAGAAGAGGACATTAAACAATAGTATCCAAATCTGTTATTTTTAGTTGTGACGTAAGTAAGTGAGTTTCATCTGAATTTCGAGGATAAAATTATTTTAAAGGGAAATAATTGTCACATTCGTGTCCTCAGAATTTGATCCCGAAATCAATTTTATTAATTTCATATTAATTAAATATTAATATTGATCATAAATAAGTAGGAAGGGTATAATTATAATAAAATAAGTATAGAGAAGGGTAAAATTGAAAGGAATAAAAATCAGGGCAAGGACTAAATTGAAATAAAGAGAAGAGTTTAGGGAGGTAATTGAAAAATTTTGGGTGAGAAGTCAAGTAACACCCATGCATAAAAACACATGTCCTAGATTAATTTAAAAAACAATATAAAAACTACATTAAAATGCAAAGAAAAAAAGATAACACCTCTGTTTGAAGAACAAGAAGAAGAAGAATTAAGCAAATGGAAGAAGAAAAAGGCAGGAAGCTAAAGTTTAGCTAGATTTGGACTTGATGAAGGTAAATATCAGTTGCATATAGGGTTTTCATTAAGTTCATTACTAAAGTATGAGCATGCATCAAAAGGGTTTTGGTTTTCTTTAGTTGTTAGTTCATAGGACTTTGTTGTTGATTATAGATAACCAACTAGTTTAAAGGAAGAAGTAGATATTTCATGCATTGAAATCTTCATGTGAGTGAATTATTGAAACCCTCCTTTTTTTAGTTCTGAATTTTTCTAACTTGAAATTGCTCTTCTTGCTTGCTGGAAATTTTAGTTTGTTAATCAAATATGTGTTGATTATATAGTTCTCAATTTGGGCTTCTTGATTTCAACTGTTATTTGTATTCTATGTGTTATTAACTCTTAAGGTTTTTACACAACTTTTAGATAAATTATTGATGAGGTTCTTACCTTTAAATTAAATGTATATAAATGCATATATAATTCTAAGAATGAGGAATAAATAGGTTAATATAAGTGTTGAGACATAGAAATCAAGTTTATGAAGAAGTTTCAATGGTGAAAATTCATATGATTACAATTTTTAATATATAATGGATGGAAATTTGAAAAATTTTGACTTAAAAATGAACAACAGTAAAGTTTGTAGGATCTATGTGTAGTATAGAGACAAATACCCTTTCGTAAGGCCGATTGCCTATTTAAACAGATGATCTCCTGTTTGAATAGACGACTGTATGTTTAGACTGGTGACTCACCTCTGTATTTCACCCATGAATTTCTATATTCAAAAAATTGAATTTTAAAGCAATGGGAAATCAAACTAACTAAACAAAACCTTCAATTTAACTTAATAGATGAAAGGTTAGATGAAGTTTTAACCCTACAAATTGTAATTTAAATTATATAATATATGAATTTTTCAAATGAAAAATTGAAACTCCAAATCAAAATTTAATTTAATGTATTGGAACTTGAACTAAATTACCACAAAGAAATGTGAAAGTAATTGTTAGCCCCGAGATTTCACTAATGATTTTGATGATGTAAAAATATTAAGTTATTTACTAATATGTTTGTTAAGTGTTCGTTTAAGGAATCATATTTTTAATGGATGAAGTAAATGTTATCATTTTCATCTTATTTGAGTGAACATAAATTGGCCTTATCAAAACACTTGGCATTTTAGTTTAGGTGGATAGGTTCAAGTGTAAACCTTATTAAAACACTTGGGTTAATGGTCTTTAGATTAGGTGGATAGGTTGAAGTGTAAACCTCAATAAAACACTTGGGTAAATAAGTGAGAGTTTTTGAGTTAATTATTAAAGACATGTAGCAAAAAGATAAAATATGTTATGGGCTAACTAATACTACAAATTATGCACATTGGACATGGTATATTGGAAGTTTAGAACTTAAGGAAAACTAAATGTGCAGAATTAATTTCGGATGGGCTAAATTAAATGGATCAACTGCACTAATTGGGCTATAATCATATTATAAATTATATATGAATTGAAAGCCCAATATGTATAGTATTCAAAATATTTTTATTTGAATTTTTTGGAGTTAAATAATTAAGATATAATGTTTTTGAGTGATTTATGGTCATGCTATCAGACAAGGGACTGTACATATAGGTTGTATTCAAACTTATACCAAACCTTGTAGAAAAATTATATGAATTTGAAATTTGATGGAGTTGTAGCTCTGAAAGTCTAATTTTAAATTCATAAAACGGTGGAGCATTTTGAATTTTCTACATGGAGATATTAACTTTTGAATGCAGACTATGCCAGCTGAAAATCACATGCATTATGCGCCTATGGTTTGAATTATTGTACAAAATATAAAAAGATTCAGGAAATGTGTAATATATTTTTGGAAATATTTGGATGTCTATTTTCTTAAAAAAAAAGAATCATAATTTTTCAATAATCAGAGCTAGAGATATTGAATTTTGAAGCAGATATGCTACAATTGTCAAACAAGCTGGCAGCCTTGAAGAATGGAGCTTACCAACCAAGTTTGAATTTCTTGGTTGATTGAAAACAACCACTTCTGATCTCTTGCCTATAAATAGAGGCATTGGAGCATCAAATA
>CATIWO010057950.1:0-22218 GCA_949673435.1 Macaranga tanarius | reverse complement strand
CCAAAGTCCTAGTAAGAAAGGTAATCTAATCCCTCTTAAACTCTATCTAATTAAAAGATAAGAGATAAGTCCTTATCTATCTAAACTTTAGCTGAAAATTATCACTTCGTTGGCTGTCACACAAAGCTGGCATAGGTGCGCCAAAAAATGGCATGCCTGCGCAAGAGACAACTTGTTGCTGATCTTTGTGAGTGGCACGGCCGTGCTCGATTTTGGCATGGCCGTGCCACCTGTAGCATGGCCAAACATTACTTTTAAATAAGGCCAAACACGACCACACTCATCCCCAACGTAGATAAGGCTTTATCTTGAGTCTTTGGCTTATCCAAACTTTAAGGATTGATCCAATCTTCATCCAAATACATCCTACAAAACAAAACATAAAAGAAATTATCTAAAAATAAATAAATCCTACTAATTAAGATAAAATAACTAAACTAACTAAATTAACTAAAAACTAACTAACTAATGCAACTAATAAGCCTAAGATGCAATAAAATAAAGTGCTTAAAACATGTATTTTTCACACTCATAACAAATCACATATTTGAACAATGTCAAATTACAGATCATGTCATCTGAAAATTAAGGCAACCATTGAGGATATATAAATTCATCTTTTTCTTATTTGCTTATTCTAAGGTGTGTGTGAGAGAGCAAGAGTTGAGAGAATTTTTCAGAGCTACTGGAGTTCTTCTTCTTCTTCTCTTAAAAGTATGGTTGCTGGAGCTACATGTTCATGTTTTAAAAATCATATTTGAGCTTCCTCGGTAGTCTTCTTCTCTCTACTTATCTATAGGTCTTTATGTGTATCATCTTTGCTTGAGTAAGAGAGACTAACATACATCTTCATCTTGTTATTGAAACGTGTAAAGCACCATTTTAAGGGAAATGAGTGCATAGTTACTGGAGCTAATTAAAACCAGTTTGCAGAGTTACTGGATCTAGGCAAAACCAATAGTGTACACAGTTTGCTAGAGCTATCTAGGAAAGACCAGCTGGGATTAGTTGCTGGAGCTAGAAAACTAGTATGGATAGCAGCTTAGGAAAGGGTAGTACTAAGACTGTAGATGGTTTGTCTCTTACCTTTGAAAAGAGATCACTTTAACCAATGAAAAATCTCAATGGTGAGTCCTTGGGGAGTGGATGTAGGCATGTGGAGCCGAACCACATAAAATTTTATGTGTGTTGATTTCTCCTTCATCTCTTTATTTTCTCATGTGTTGTGATGATGCTTGCAAAAATTGATAAACTTATTTAACTTGCTTTCAGTTTGTATTTGTTTTAAGTTGATTCGTAAAAGTGTCACTCTTGAAATCAATACTGTGTTCACAAGGCATTTAAATCTGTACTCTGTTATCAACTTTTGAATTTCAGTTTTAGTCTGCAAAATTAGTTTCAGTTTTAAAAATAGTTTGAAAAGGTCAATTCACCCCCCCTCTTGAGCAACCTAGCGGACCTAACAAATTGAAATTAAAACCAAAACCAAAATCAAACTTCAATATGATATATAAATAGTTAATTATATTAGAAGATCATAAAATTTTAAGAAACAAAAAGCAAAATAAAACCACAATTAATTGCAATAAGATTATAATACCTAGCAATTAGAGGATTTCTAAAAGATAATTTGTCTTCAGAGAGCCATTATTTCTCTCTTTTTATCTTTCTCTTTTATACTTCACATGATCGTACCCCAATTGAAGGTTTATCTGGTTGTCCTTCTGCTTTCGAGCTAGCTTTATTTTTGGGATTTCATCTTCAAGATAAGAAACTATATGAGGTTCAAGCCGTTGATAAAGGACTTGGTGATGCAAATGGAGCCTCCTTCTCCTTATGGGTTTGATAAATTTAACGACTTCTATCAGGATTTAATTGTTCATAGTGATAAAGGTATCATCTTTGCGAATGCGAGTTGTGGAGATATGGTGATGGTGAACAAATAGCATCAGCAGCGACATAGTCTAAGTTGTGGGAAGTATAAGCAAGTGATATATAAGCAACTGATGGAGTTATTTCAAAGGAATTTGATGAGTGGTGATAGTAGCGGTGTAGAGAATTTGGTGTCGGAGATGTCGAGGAGTTGCATCTGCGTGGAGGCGAAAAAGAGTAGATCAACCAGTTTTATATGCATCTATGTGGCTTTTTTTTGGTCCCACTTATTAATAAGTTAACGGTGGTATACTTGAAATGAACTACCATTTACATAAGGGCTTATATGACAAAGAAACATTAATTTTCAGTTTATTTGGTCCTAAAATTAGTTTAGGGCTTATGTGAGCCTCATAGTAAGTATTAAGGGCAAAAATGTACCTTTGGTCTTTATTTTATTACAGATGCTATTTCTCTG
Source organism: Macaranga tanarius (assembly GCA_949673435.1). NCBI lineage: Eukaryota > Viridiplantae > Streptophyta > Magnoliopsida > Malpighiales > Euphorbiaceae > Macaranga > Macaranga tanarius. Next base: position 19,868 of record CATIWO010057950.1, on the reverse strand, counting down.
TCTTTCGGGTATTCATAAAACAAAGGGCCACATGCGTACATATAATAATTTTGAATGGTCTATTCTCTGTCAAAGTACAGTGAAATGATCAAGCTATTAATTGTGTTGTTTTAGATAATTTGACCCTACAGAAATTTCATTGTTTGTGGCTCCTTCTTAATTTGGATTTTGCTAGATAGGGCTTTGTCTTGGAGGTTTCACTTAGGTTGACGGCAAATAAATTGATGTTTTTGTAGCCATTGATTGTAATGTAAGAGGAGTTTTATTAGTACGTACATGTAAATATATTTTACAAAATGGTACTACACTTTTTTTTTTTATATCGAAAATTTTCAAAAATAATAAGAATGTTAAAATATAAATTTTTAGTGCTCTACATTCCGATCAATTGATTATTAATCAAATAATACGAGTTATTTTTATTATTTTTTTAAATTAACAATAAGATTATGCCTCTTATTATTTTTAATGATTGTCTATAATTCAGCTGCCACAACAACTATATTTCATGATCAGAAGAGAAATATCTCTAACCTCATAAACGGTTCAATTAAGTGTATTAATACTAATAAGGTCAAGCCAACAAATTTTAATTAGTTAAGAGTATCTATAACCTCTTCATTAATTACAACCTCTTTGTTTGATTTTTATGTCATATTGTAATATCTAAGCTACATAAAGTATGAAGATTTTGCGGGGGTTCAAGTAGAGGGCGGGGTTCGATTCCCCTCTCTCCTCCGCTCTCCCAGAAGCTCTTAGGACTTAAAGATCATATGGTCTAAGAGAAAAAAAGAGAAAAAAAAAAGGATTTTGCTACATTTTTTTAGCAATTCCAAATTTGATGTGTAATTTTCATGATTACTTCTTTTGTTTGCTCCAAGAATGTTGTAGTGACAAGAAACTAGCCATAGCAGCCACGAGACAGGCTCTTCTGCCTTTTTGCAGAAACTGAAAAAACAAGGACTGAAAGTTCCTAAAAGTAACATATTTTATATCACTAAACATACCATTATTGATTTCTGGTCAGTATTTTAAAAATTGAGAAGTTCAAGGACTAATAGGCACTTAAGGCATAAAAACTTATTAATAACAGCAATAATCTGTCACATAGTAGATACAATTTCATATTCTCTTTCTCTCATTTATTTATTTGTTCTTAAAAAAATCTACCAAATTGGTCCATGTTCTTCATTTTTATTGAAACATTATTTTTTAGAGCTTATAATGAAAACAAAGATAAGTTGGGCCCAAACTTATTGAATTCCAAAAGTGCCAGAGATTACCTGTCAAACTAGCTCCAAATAAATGGGACCACTGCCTCTCAAATTCTCCATCTAAATTATAGTTCAGAAACATTCCCAATTCAATTATTTTAAAATAACCAAAGTTTAAAAATGTTCATTTGCAATTGTAACTCAAATATTAAATTTATGCACTAATCCACTCAAACAAAACCATCATTAGCTCATGTGCTCCCTTCCACCAACAAGCTTTTGGGTGCATGATCCAATATCCAGAGATTATAATTGTTGTAATTATTATTATCCAATAATATATTATATTATAAATACTATTATTAGTATTACTATAATAATAATTATTTTAGTAAGTGTCATCTCATGCATTATATTATTTCTATAAGTCACTGTTCTTTAGTAGGTTGGAGACTACTGTGTAATTTACACAATTTACTTTTTTTTTTTTAAAGAAAGAATCTCATATCGGGAAGTTATGTTGAGAATACACTCCATATAAGCGTGGAATGTGGTCTATTCAATTAGTAATTATTTGAGTTGTAATACATGTACAGTAAATCCTATGGTGTTTAAGTGTTCCTCTTTTTTATGTGTAATTACACAATTTATTATTTGTAAAAAAAAGTATTACAATTTATTATTTGTTTAAAAAAATTTATGTGTAATTTACACAATTTATTATTTGTTAAAAAAAAGTAGTTTATTATTTGTTTTAAAAAAAAGTAGTTTATTATTTGTTAAAAAAAAAAGTAGTTTGTAGACTACTGTGTGTTGAGTCTCCAATTTGGACTTGAGGTGAGCTCCAACATCAAATGACCTGATCACAATGTGCGCAATAAAATGCTTTAAAATGGATTATTAGATGAGAAGAAATGAGCTAAAGTTGTTTAATTTGATATTAAATTATTTCAAGTCTTAAAAAGTCAAAATCATTGTGACCTGATCTTGAATTGTTTGGAACAAACTCTTCTAAATTTTTAACTCAATTATTTTATGGCTCAATACTGACCTATCTAAGGGACTGCCTTGGATATTTAATCCAAATATGATCTTTCACTAGTTTAAATAACTTATAAGGATGGTACCTCTCCCTTCAAAAGAAAGAGGGAGATATGGTACAAATTTAGGTATATAAATTTGGATACATATAAATTTTGTACCTTATATCTCTTCATTGTTAAAAAAAAAAAGGTACAAAATTGTATAGTTAGTCTATTAAATGGGATTCAACCATTTTTATCATATTATTGACACCACTTAATGTTGAAAATTAATATATTCAATATTTAATTATTTTAAGTTAGTTTGATAATCTAAAATGGGTCCAACTTAAATTATTTAATTAAGTTAAAAAGTACTTAAAATAATAAGTTAAAATTTTGACTTAAAATATCTACTGAACACATTAAGTGTTTAGGTTTTAAAATTTTTTTATTAGATTGACTATTATGTCCTTATTATTTATAAATTATTACTCACTTATCAATATCACAAGGTTAAATAGGTAAAATTAATCACTTTTATGATTTTCAGCACTTATAGTTATCAAACAGATTTATTTAATTCAGTATTTATTATATTCAGCATTCGATGCTTAATTTTCAGTTTTATCTCAGTTTTATCAAACACAATCTAAGTGATTGAAATTTCTTGAAATAGAAAAGATAAAATGAGAAAGAGAAGGAGGGAAGAAGAAGAAGAAAGCAAAGGACAAGAGGAGTGCTTGTGGGCTGGGGTCCAATCACCACATGATAGGTGGGAAGAATGATTGTGGGGTCTCAACAAACTGAGGATGCTTCCACTCCAACCGACTGGGCCTAAAGAGTTAGCCCAAAGTTGGTGCCTTTCAGATAGTGACCTCCATTAAAAGGGTACAAAAGAATTACAAGACTCAAGCTAAAAACACCATAATATCTTTTTTTCCAATCTCATAGATTGTGAAAGATACAAGTCACTACCCAATTTCATTCTAAGCTGCAGTCTTCAAATTCTATCCTCGTAAATATTTAGTTATATGGTTTAAAAGAAAAATTGCCCCATTGCCACATATTGTTAAGTCTATTATAGTATTAATGATTAATCTAAAAATTTTGAATAGTCCATATGTAGATTGAGAGTTAATTAGTTAATAGAGGGGAGGAGAGGAGAGATATGGATGTGGACAAGTACCAGAAGACCTAATTTTGGAGCCCCCCTTCCCAATGGCTGTCCCATGTGCATGTGAACATGTTCCCATCAAATTGCCTGTTCACTCAAGCAATCAAAATCATGTTCAACATTTATATATTTTTCTCGCTTGATTTTAGGGTACTATTGAATTTTCTATGAATTGGGGTAGTAACCCCTCATTTCAAATCAAAATCTTCTGTACTCGAGTATTTTAGTTTTGTTTTGAAGTGAAAGTGCACACGTACATTATTAAATATATGTATATATACACATAGGCACACACATATAGTTAGTTATATATATTTAGTATTGGAGTCATTATGCATGAGTCTCAACATTTTCTTGATTTAATTTTTAATATGATTTTAGAGTTGGAATACAACTCAACCTAAATTAAATTTCAATTTAGATACAAATAATAATGCACCAAAATTGACCACAATATAATTACTTTTAAGATTTAATAGTAACAAAAATTTTAATTAATTCAAATTTGATCAAATGAATTTCATAAGAAATATAAAATTTTTTTCAATACTTATTATTTATTCACACTGCTCAAATTCAAAATTTTATTTAAACAAATTCACACTCATTGCTACTTAAAACTTACAATTATGTAATTTGATATATATTTATTTTTTACATAAAATTTATTGTAGCTCAGAACCCAACGGGACAATTACTTGATATTTTGAATAGTAAACATTTTATTTACTGTTAAAAAAGGAAAAAAAAACTATCTGGAGGGCAACAATCACATCAAGAACAGTCAATGGGCGGCTGATGTAGAAGTAGTGGTTATAACTCTGGGGATGTAGCGGTAAGATTTGCATTGCAGTGATGATTATATGTGGAAGATGAACAGTAAATGGACGGCTGATTTGCCACCATCCTAAAAAGAGGGGCCACCAGCAACTGTTCGTTTGAAAATCATGATACAATAATTATGAATCATGCGTCATGACATTGAGAGAGGTAGTCAGCTAGAGGTAGAGTATAGAGTAGACATACGCAGCAAGCAAGCCGAGCCGATGCAATGGTATATGTGATTTTGTGTGGTGGGACGATCCATTATGGAGATGAGATGAGACGAGATGGGACTTTTTGTTGGGTTTGGTTGGTTTGCTTGTGTAGTGAACATACAAAATACGTACACAAAATATGCATTACACATGTGTCTTTCATAATGCCCTTCACATCCACTGTCTATCCTTCTTATTTGACATTCATAGCAACCACCATATTTAACCCACCAATTTTTTCTTTCTTTTTCTCTAAAAAATTCAAATAATTATAATAATTTCAGATCCGCGTATTCGTCAATTACTATTATATTCTCTGTTGTCAACAAAAATATATTTAAAAATAATTTATTAAAACGTTATTTCAATAATAGCAAATTATGATTAATAAAGTATTTAAAAAAATATATTTGTAAGTGGTTAATTCTCAATATTATAGTATAAGAGAGAAGAGTCAGAGGACGGAAGATCGAACCTTGGTCTTCACAACAGGATGTCTGCACCTTTTGCCATTTGAGCTATTCGTGGGGGACAAATTTTTTTTTTTTTAAGCTAAAGAGTAAAGATTAAAAAAAAAAAAAAAAAACTAAAATTTATTATGATATCCTATATTGTTGTGTTTTGTGACATGAATTTTGATGGGAGATATGTTGGCTTCGTACTTTGAACAAGTTTTTGGTGTTTTGGACGAGTTTGGTATGCGTATTTTCATGTTGGAAACAGACATGGTCAGCTACACGGTCATGTCTCAGGGCGTATTGGGAGACACGGCCATGTCCCGAGAAGTATTCAAATATGTTGTTTTTCCAGTGAGATACACGGTCATGTCTCATGTTGTGTTGGAATTCGCCGTTTTGTCCAGAATAGTACACTGGGAGCTACACGGCCGTGTTTCAAGCTGTGTCTCGACTAGTTTGCACTCCGAAAAGCTACACGGGCCGAAATATGCCCGTATAGCATGCAGAATTGTCCAAATCTATTTGGGAAGCATTTTTCTTCATATTTTCTCTCCACAAAGTCTATAAATAAGTCTCGTATCAATTTAGGGTTATGAAATTCAGCCTATTCATCATTGTTAGCCGTCTAAATACTATTTGTACGCTATTTTTACGATAATAGTGAAATCTCTCCTCCTCTGCCCGTAGTTTTTACCCATCTTGGGGTTTTTCATGTAAATTTTTGTGTCTATTCTTTATTTCTTTTGGTTGCTATTGTTTGTGTGTTTGTTTACATTTGCTTATTGCTTCCACTGCGACTCTAACATACTGGTATCAGAGCAAAGATTGTTCTTTCTGGAGTTTGATCTTGGCGTTGACTGATTTGAACAATGGCATCATTGAAGTATGGTATTTCATTATTGAATCATAGCACAAGATTCACGTTATGGTAAGTTAAGATGTGAGTCGTACTTGCTCAGATGGAGTTATATGATTGTATTTTGGGGTTTGATCAGTTGCCCGCGTCATGGACAAATGCTGTAAAAAAGCGTAAAGATCGTAAAGCCTTGACACGAATACATCTGCATTATTTGAATACTATTTTACAGGATGTAATGAAGGAGAAAATCTCAGCTTCGTTGTGGGCGAAGTTGGAGCAGATATGCATGAAGAAATCTCCCTATAGCAAGATGTATCTAAAGCAACATTTGTACTCTCATTCCATAATGGAAGGAACGTCCCTTGAGGATCACTTAACTGTGTTTAAGGATATTGTCTCTAACTTGGAGAGTATGGAGCTCAAGATTGAGGATGAGGACTTAGCTTTGATTTTGCTATGTTCCTTACCTCCATCTTATAGAAACTTTGTTCAGACTATGCTGTATAGTCATGATAAAATCTCTCTTGAAGAGGTTTATGAGGCATTGTATTCCAAGGAGCATGTTAAACAGTTAGTAGTTAACCCGAAGACTCATTGAGAGAGTCTTGTTGTTAGAGAAAAGACGACTGAGAGAGGTGGGGATGAGAATAAGGGCAGGTCGAAGTCGAAGAGTAAGACCGTTAAGTGCTATTACTGCAAGAAAAAGGGTCATGTCAAGGTTGAGTGTTACAAGTTGAAAAATAAGACTAAGAGAGGTGATTAGAAGGGTAAAAGGCCAAAAAATTATGGTAAGGCTAGTGTTGTTGAAGATGTAGAAGATTTAGACAATTAAGGTGATCTTTTCGTTATCTCTGACAGTAGGGTCAACTCAACATATTACTAGATTTTGGACACCGCTTGCATATACCATATCACTCATAATCGGGAATGGTTTATAACCTATGAACCGAGAGATATAGGGACTATTTTGATGGAGAATAATGCCCCATATAAGATTATCAGCATTAGAATAGCTATAGTAAAATGCATGATGAGATCATCATAACACTTGAGGGTGTTCGGCACATTTCTGATTTGGGCCAAAATCTTATTTCAGTTTCTATCTTCGACAATATAGGTTATAGTTATTCAGGTGGAGGTGGAGTATTAAAGATCACGAAGGACTCTCTCGTAGTGATAAAGGGGCATTTAAAGCATGCCAAGTTGTACGTCTTAGAGGGTTCGACCATTATAGGTGATGCAGCCATCACCTCATCCGAGTTGGATAAGACTACACTTTGGTATTTGTGATTAGGCCATATGAATGATAATAGTCTAGCTAAGTTAAGCAAAAGAGGACTAATTGATGGTCGGATTGGGAAATTAGAGTTTTATGAGCACTGCGTATTTGGGAAATATAAAAGGGTGAGTTTCAGTAACGGCATTCACAACATAAAAAGGGGTACTTGACTATGTTCATTCAGACCTTTGGGGGCCATCCTAAGTTTCTACTGAGGGTGGTGCAAGCTACATGCTGACGATCATTGATGATTACTCGAGGAAAGTTTGGGTGTTATTTTTGAGGCATAAGAGTAAGGTGTTTACTACTTTCAAGCAGTGGAAGACCATGATTGAGAAACAGATTGGAAAGCAAGTGAAACGTCTCCGCACTGATAATGAGTTAGAGTTTTATTTAGGTAAGTTTAACTCATTTTGTAAGTCCGAGGGCATTGTTAGGCATTTGACAGTTCCGGGTACTCCGCAACAGAATGGTGTAGCTGAACGGATGAATATGACATTAATGGATAAGGTTCAGTGTTTTCTTTCTAATTTCAGTTTACCAAAGTCATTTTAGGCTAAAGTTGCTGTAACAACCTATTTTTTTATGAATAGTTCTCCCTCAATAGTGATAGATAAGAAAACTCCGGAAGAGGTATGGTCTGGTACTCTATTTTTTTATGAATAGTTCTCCCTCAATGGTGATAGATAAGAAAACTCCGGAAGAGGTATGGTCTGGTACTCCTCCAAATTATTCTAACCTGAGAATTTTTTGTTATCCTGCCTATGCTCATATTAATAATGGTAAATTGGAACTTAGGTCTAGAATGTGTTTTTTTGATCATATGTCTGGTGTTAAGGGTTATAAGCTTTGGTGTCCCGAGTTGAGTAAGATTATTGTGAGTCGAAATGTAATCTTTGATGAAACTCCTATGCTTTGTAATCAGTCTCCTAGAGATAAGTGTGATGAGTCTGTGCATCAGCAGGATACATATATTAAGGTGGAGTTTCCGTTTGAGGAAGAATCCACACCAAAAGTTACACCAGATGAGGGTTCAAATGTGATTACTAATAATGAGACTACCACACCTCAATACTCTATTATGAGGGAAAGACCTAAGAGGCCTATTAAACTACCACAAAGGTATGCTGAAGCAGATATGGTAGCTTATGTGTTAAATATGGCTGAAGATATTGAAGTCGGCGAGGAACCATCTACCTATAAAGAGGCAATCAGTTATGTGGATTCAAAAAAGTGGTTGATTGCTATGCATTAGGAGATGGAATCTCTACACAAAAATGGCACATGGGTATTAGTGAAGTTACCCAAAGGTAAAAAGGTTGTTCGGTGTAAATGGGTATTCAAGAGGAAATAAGGCACTCCGGGTATTGATGATGCTATATACAGGGCAAGACTTATTGAAAAGGGTTAGAGTCAGATTCCGAGTGTGGATTACACTGATGTGTTCTCTCATGTTGTGAAACATAACTCTATTCAAGCTTTACTTGGGATTGTTGCTAGGCATGATATTGAGTTGGAGTAAATGGATGTCAAAATGATATTCTTATATGGAGAGCTTAAGGAGGACATCTACATGCAGCAACCAGAGGGTTTTGTTATTTTAAAAAAGGAGGACCATGTGTGTTTGTTGAAGAAATCTCTCTATAGTTTGAAGTAATCTCTAAAGCAGTGGTACAAGAAGTTTGATGCTTTTATGACTACACATAGGTTTAGACGTTGCAACTATAATAATTGTGTCTATTTCAGGAACAATTATGATGAGTCTTTTGTCTGTCTTCTTCTCTATGTTGATGATATGTTGATTGCAGCTAGAGATAAATAAGAAGTTGGGAAGGTCAAATCTCAGTTGAGTGTTGAATTTGAGATGAAGGATTTGGGTAAGGCAAAGAAGATCCTTGGTATGGAGATTGTGAGAGGTAGAAAGGCTGGCTCGTTGTATCTTAGTCAAATGAGGTACATTGAGAAGGTTTTACGAAGGTTTAATATGCACAATTGTAAACCTGTAAGTAATCTATTGGCCTTACATTTTAAGCTTTCAGCCTTATTGTGTCCACAGTCAGATGATGAGATTGAGTACATGACTCGAGTCTTTTACTCTAGTGCGGTTGGTTCCCTTATGTATGCTATAGTTTGCACACGTCCGGATTTGTTGCATGCCATAAGTTCTGTTAGTAGATATATGGCTAATCCGAAGAAAGAGCATTGGAAAGTAGTTCAATAAATCCTTCGCTACTTGCGTGGCTCTCGAGGAGTGTGTTTGCATTTTAGAAGATGTAAAGATGGGGTTGTTAGTTATATGGATTTATATTATGCCGGTGATCTTGATAAAAGGAGATCATTGACCGGTTATGTGTTTAGCATTGGTGGTTGTGCTATTAGTTGGAAGGCAATATTGCAAGTTTCAGTTGCGTTGTCTACCACATAAGCTGAGTATATGGCCATTACTGATGCCGTTAAAGAGACCATTTGGTTGAAGGGATTATTTAGAGAGTTTTGTGATGATTTGAAGCTCATGGCATTATTTTGTGATAGTCAAAGTGCTATTTTTCTCATCAAAGATCAAATGTTCCATAAGAGGACTAAGCACATTGATGTTCACTATCACTTTGTATGAGAAGTTATTGCAAGGGGTGATGTGGTTGTGAAAAATGTCAGTACTCATGATAATCCTGCTGACATATTGATTAAATCGCTTATTGCTTCCGTTGCGACTCTAACATATATGTTATTGGAGATATATAATTCAATTAATCAAAAAACAAATAAACAACTAACTAAAAAATTTTATGAGGTTCAGGGCTAGGGAATGTTAAATCAACTAATACAACATTTTTTTTCGTTTTAAATCAACTAATACAATATTTTTTTCGTTTGAGAAGAGAATAAACGGAATACATATTAGTGAACGGTCTAATTATAATTAATAAAATTATAGTGTTAATATTAGTGTAAGAGGATAATTTTTATAGGATAAATCAATCAAATGAAATCTAATTAATTGGTTAAAAAGATATTTAGTAAGGCTACCAAATGATACAAAGACAACTATTTGATAAGTAAAATAAGCAAAATTGTGACAAAAAAAAAAAAAAAAGCAAAATACACTCTTTAAACTAAAATATAGTTAGTATGCTTTATACACAGTATATTGATTTTCTAATTTTCATATCCATCAAATTATATTTAACACATTAACAATTTTTAACAATAGTGATTTTTTAAAAAATCAATAAGTGTATGGTTTAAATTTTATCATATCATGTGGTCTATGAGTATTAAGGTTATTTAACTATATTTACATACATGTTGTTGATGATTAGTTGTTAACGCCAAAATGAGTACTAAATGAATTTTGCAAAGATTAGTTAGTTGTGCACTTAAATGGCAACTGCACTATTTATAAGGGTGGCATAATGTGCCACATATTGTAGCTAAGTGGGTGTCTATGAATTTGCCAAAACAATGTTGTTGCACTATCTAATTGAAAATGGTTGCCATGTTTGGATGAGTTTGTAGGTTAAAAAGGAGCCCACCTCTTTCAATTGGTCTAAGGATTACATAGTGACTGTGGGGACATAGACAAGAACAAGATGTTTATGTATCATATTTTGCAAGATTATTGCACCCATTGCATTCTTGTCCATTTTGCCATTTTCTTTTCTGTGCAGTTTTGAATATGTGTTACAGGACTCCAAAGACTGTGACATTTTGGTGGGGTTGGAGCAAAATTGACATACACTGATAAATGCTAAACTAAATTCAAGAAGGGTTAAAAATTTCTAGAAACGAGTGGATACAAAATACAATATATATTTTATTTCAAATATGTGAATAATATTTTTATTTTATATTGTTTACTTTAAATTATAATTTAAAATAAAATTATTTATATACTAATAAATTATTTTTGTTGTTCAAAGTATTAAAAATATTTATCTTTTAAGAAGAACAACTTTTTTAAATTATTAGAGTGGTCAAATGACTTAAATGCCAATGAACTTAACAATAGGAGGTAGTTCTCCTTTTCTTCAATCAATGACAATAAAATTTGACTCTCTACACCTCATTGTGCCTTTCGCTAAACCACTTTCTTACTGACAGTAATTTTTTTTGGAAGCAAAGGGATATAAATTAGCTTAATTTACACTAATATTTTTCTATTTTCAATACAATAGTACATTTTTACAATTAAGAAATGCCACACAAATTTTGATTATTAAATTAAACACTCATCGACTCAATTTAATTTTTTGGTTGATTTTAATAACCTAATTTCACTTGCTTTTTCATGCAAAGTTTGATTCAATAATTTATTCATTTATTTGAATTTTTATTTAATTATTTATAAAATAGTTTTGAACTATATCTTATTTAAAAGAATTTAGACGATCATTAAGATAAAAATAGTTCACAAAAATTACTTCAAAAATAATTATCAACACTTTTGGGGGTGTAAGCTAGCACTAGCAAGGAAACTTCTTTTTTTTTTTTTTTTTTTAGAATAGCAATCAAACCCTTTTTCGAATTTTCGTTTGTTGTAATATCTTTTTGGTTTGACTCAAACAACACCGTTTTGACTGCAAGTGATCGTACGGAAAAAGATCGTGACACAGCCCACTATAAGTTCTGCTACATGGCCATTAGATCCCTTTATCTCGCCAAACCTTCTCAATTCCAGATTTTTTTTAAAAAAAAAAAAAACAAATTTGCATCAAATAAATCCTTAAGTTTTTGAATAAATTTAAATTTTGTTTTTACATGTTATTTTGCATTATCTTATTGCTTAATCTTATTTATCTAGTTTTTTTTAAAATATTATTTATTTATTCTTCAAATTAATAAATAAAATTGTATTTATTATATACAAAATTATAGTAGAATTAAAATGATAATTTTATCCAATTCATTTGAACGGACATGATATTTTCCTAATCAGTTGAATGTAGTCAATTTTAGTATGCAGTTCAAATTATTCAAATTCTAATTTTAGTTTTTTAGGTGATTAAAGAGGTAATGTAACATAAACATTGATGAACTATACAAATAGAGGCAGTTCTTACTTCTTAAATCAATAACTGCGTAATTTAAATCTTACATTTCTGAATGTCATAAAAAAAATTATCATTTGACTATTCTTTTATTGGCAGATTCTAATTTTATTTTAATAATTAAAAGCATGACGCTTTATAAGATAAAAACTTAATTTTTTACAGCAATTAGAACATGGAGCCATTAGTATAAAATTTCATATATCACTAAAATCTGTTTGAATTACCACCATTATATGGTTTGATAGAATCTACTTATCCAGTATTTGACAGCTATAAATATCAATATAAATTTTTCTTTCTTTACTAACACTAATAACTAACATATATTGATATTACAATTACTAAGAGCCACACATTAGAACATAAACATATTGATTAAAAAAAAAGATTCAGCTCAGCAGTGACAAATTAAGAAATTATCAGGGGCAGGTACCGTGTATACTGTGTATAGTATCCTCTAAGGTTTCAAAGTCATCTACAAAAACTATTAAATAAATAATCACTGATTATTATTATTATTGATGATAACCAAAGATATTATCACAACTCACCAATTCAAAAACGCAACGTGGCAGCTTCTGCACCAGTTGTACTGACACCGATTTAAGCAGAGGCAGATAAATCGGAGGGTGGTGGGGGTGGCCGACAAGTAGACAACCTGATTTTGTGGACAGCAACTCTAGCTTTTTCTACGCCGTCCACGTGTTCCTTTTTCAACGGCTGGATCTTCTTCTCCCTCACCGTACGGTCCAACCCCCATCCACTTCAAATCCCAGCCCACGCGGCCACGCCCTCCATCTCCAACCTCCCTCCTCTACATTTTCTGATCCCTAGTTTCGAGTTTTCACACCATTTTAGTAAATTCAGGTTTATATCAGGGGTAGTCTGGTCATTTCATAAATAGATGGATTAAAAATGCTACTAGAAGATTTTGAAAAGGATATTTGTCAGAGTTCAGAAACCTGTTTCTTCTCCTCGTTCACACACCATTCTCTGTAAGCACTAATTTTTCTTCTTTCTTTTTTTAGATTTTTGAAAATTGTAGTGCGAAGGTTGATCGGAAATGCAAGACATACACTCAATTGGCGGCGCAGGTGGCAGGTTATTTACCGGAGGAGGTGGTGGTGACCGGAGGCTGAGGCCGCACCATCATCAGAGCCACCAAGCGTTGAAGTGTCCTAGGTGTGACTCGCTCAACACTAAGTTTTGCTACTACAACAATTACAACCTCTCTCAGCCACGGCACTTCTGCAAAAGCTGCCGTCGCTACTGGACTAAAGGGGGCGTCCTCCGTAACGTCCCGGTCGGCGGTGGATGTCGGAAAACAAAGCGGTCAAAACCGAAACAAAACGCCGCAGGAGGCACAGATACTACCACAACTACTGCCGCTACTACTTCTACTACTATTACTACGGCTATTACACCACCACCGTCGCAACAGCAGCAGCGGTCGAATTCTCATTCGAGCAGCGAAAGTTCAAGTTTGACAGCTACGAATACTACGGGGACGAACGCTGGTTTAGAAGCGGTATCGGCGCATTCTTCGAGCTCTGCATCGAATAATATGCTGAATGGAATAAGCGAATCTAAAATATTTGTTCATCCGAACATGAACACGAGCTTTGATCATGGATTGTTGGAGCAAGGATCAGACTGCGGGATCTTTTCAGAGATTGGAAGTTTTACGAGTTTAATTACGTCTTCAAATGATCATTTGCAGTTTGGATTTGGTAGCTTAATGAACCAACAGCCGTCTCTTGAACATGTCCATCATAATCAGAATTTGATGCAGCAGCAGAAAATGATGGTTGGGTTGAGTGGAGAAGAGATGAAGATGCAGGACATGGCGGGAGGAGGAGGAGGAGGGTTGATTGATCAGACGGTTCATGTGGAGTTGTCAAGTTTGCAGAGTAGTAGATCAGGGAATGGAGGAGGATTTGGAGCGTTGGATTGGCAAGGAAGTGGAGGAGATCAAGGTTTGTTTGATCTTCCTAGCGCCGTTGATCAAACATACTGGAGCCAGAGTCAGTGGACTACTGATCAGGATCACCCTAGTCTCTATCTTCCGTAAATTATCCTCTCTTACTTTAATTTATTATTTTTTTTCCTTAATTTTAACTTTAAAAAAGAGGATTAATATTTAAGAAACAAAAATCTCTCTCTAAAAAAAAAGGAAAAAGAAAAATTGAGAGTGTTTTTATGAAAAAATATAAATATGACGACTGTTGGTTCTTGTATGTAAATTTTTCTTTTCAAATATTTTTTTCTTAAATTTTGGGAGGGTTTAATTTGGTTATTTGGATGATGTTTGGGCTTGATCCTTTTGTTGTTCATGTGCAACTAACTTTCATGTTAGTGTTTTTTTTAATTTTTTTTTTCTTTTGAAAGAAGTTTCTGATGTATTATTATCTGGGATTAAATTAAATCAAAATATAGACAAAAAAAAATAGTGCTTTGCTTTGCTTAATTAGTAGTCTGCTCTTTCTATTTTTTAGGCAAAAAATTTATTATTTTTAGTTTAATTGTATAATATTTGAACATATTTTATATTTAATGATTAATGTAGAAATTTTTTTTTAACTATACTGGTGTATTATGAACATAAAGATATGTGTTTTTTTTTTTTAAATATGCCCACGAGTGTTCTGAATGACTCAAACTATGAGAGATATTTTTAAATTCGTACCACATACAGACTAATATTTTTTATTTTTTAGCGGAAGTGTTATACATTCAACCATAACTTGCCGTTACGAGAATCTCTCTTTAATATAATAATATAATAATATAATTTTTAAGTAAGAATTTTGGTTCTTCAATAGGTAATTAGTTGCCTAATCCAAACTGTAAGTACCAATATTAAAACGAGAACGTGACACGTCACAATTGATTAAGATAATGGTGGCGATAATAATTATTATTACATGGATCGGTTGAAAGAACTGTGAAAAGATAGTGTGCGTACGGAGTGTAAGAGTGTGGGAGTGTTAGCCGTGGTCGGATGGTAGGGACCACGTTTGTCGTTACCGGTACCATGCGTGATTATGACTCCACGTGGCGGTGGGGAGAGATGGGCAACGTGGGATCAGCTTATAGGATGATAGAAATATAAGAAAATGGGAGAGTCCGTTTGTCCTGAGTGATGAACAGCGGGGCAGAAGAAGAAGAGGAAGAAGAAAAATGTTGTGATGATGACGTGGAGGGCAGAACTGTGGGGCCAAGGTTAGGTGAGGGTGGTGGTGTGGTTGTGGTAGTAGTTACCGGTGAAAACTAGGGGCGGTGTGGTGGACCGAGTTGGCATGTGCAGAAGTGGGTCTAACCATACGAGTCACGTACAGTACACATTTGGTGGGTACTAAGTACTAACTCTCTAAGCGGAGACTCAACTGACTCTTGTGTGACACGTACAGTACTACTACTGCAGTATGCTGTTTGGGTGATTCTTTCAAACTTTGATACACATCTGTCTTCTCACCATCCATGTTAATTTGGGCTATTTTGTTTCTTGATCCGAGTGAGGTTTTTGCCTTGTTTATAATGCACACAATCAGGAAAATATTATATGAGGATCATGTCCTAGTTGCCCATTCCACAATCTCCCATGATATATAGGCTCAAGCGTGCACATTATTGTTGGTACAATTCCTATAACTATGCGTAGCCTATGATAGAGCTGGCTTTCCCCTCGAATGTGGAGTGGGGAGAGCGGAGTTGAAGTAGTTAGTGTAGGGTTTTTGGAAGTGGTCCACTGCGGATGACAAATTAGCATTGAAATGGCCCTTTCGTCAGCTGTGTATTTTTGCAATGATGGACAAAGATTTTTCTTCCCCTTTTATATCTTGTTGGCTGAAGAGACAGATATATATGAGTGCGTGTAGGGGTGTGCAAAAATTGAATTAACCGATTGGTTCAGTGTGATTTCAGTTTTTAATTTGAAAAATTGAAAATAATCGAACTGACAGACTTAAATATATATTTATTATAAAAATATTAGATAAAATATATTAATTAGAAAAAAATATACATATATATTAAAATTATAAATCATAAATATTAAAATTATAAATAAAAAATATTTTTTTAGTTATATAATTAAAGAATAAGTTTAAAAAATTATAAAATTATAAATAAAAAAATAAAAATTTTATTAAAAAAATAAAATTAATTAACTGAATAACTGACCGAACTAAATCAAACCTAGTTGGTTCGATTAATTTTGGTTTCTCTCTAGTTTGGTTCAGTCACAATTCTCTTTTGGTCGATTTTGGTGGTTCTTTGATCAAACCAAACCAAACCAACCGATGCTCAGCTCTGTGCTTGTGTACAAGGGTACACGGATTTTAGTCGGCAAGACATAACATATTATGGATTGAGATATATAAAATTTCTCCTTATTTGGTCAAAAACTCAGAAAGGGACTACAAAATAGGCTTCAATTATAACATAAGATGATGATATTATTTATGAATTTTGAATGATGAAATGTGGTGCCTTGGTACTTAAGGCGGATTCGAAGATTTCTCCTCATAATTTGCACTACAAGTCTGAAACTACGGGAAAGCTTCGTCCTAAGTCGTACGCATTAATGATTTGATGTGATTTCTCATCAAGGTTAATTAATACCATTTAAACAATGATTTAAATTATTATTATTATTATTATTATTTTTACTTAATTTGGGATCCAAGTTGTAAAATTTGTAATTCAATGTGAATTTAATTGAGGTTAATTTTTCGTATTAAAAATTGATTGAACTAAACATTCTTAGCTTACCATTGTACATATTTTGATGGTAAATTGACTTCTAATTGTCATAGGCTTCAGTAATAGGTTACGTTGCTTGCTCGTGAAATGGTCCAAACTCCAAACCATGGGGTAGCCACTAGGCATAGCCATGGGCAACGCTAAGATTGTGACCTGCTGAGGAGGATAGTGGCCTGTCACATTCTAATTGCCTGAACACAGACCCACCCAAGTGAGAAGGATTTATCAAAGAGACTTATGGCCACTCCACGGTGTCGTGTCCAGCATTGGCTTGGCAAGATCAAGTGACAGTGGGTCGTGGATCATGACTAGATAAATAGTATTTTTGCCTTGAGAGTCTAGCACATGGATGTGGGTGGTGGTCCTTTTATAATAGGGTCATGGTTTTAGCAATTTGCCCTTCAGTTTTGGCACCGATTTTGATGTTGCATTTCCTTCAACTGGGACCTTTTTTTTGGGATCCCCACCTAATGTTTCAAAATTGAGCAGAGTCATTAAAGACATGGTAATACATACTAGGATGGAGATCATAAAAAATGTTATAAATTGGTGTTGTAGCATAGGTACCAAAGTTCAAAAAATTGATGAGTATGTCTTCAAAGTGGCTTATTCAAATCTACATTTAAAATTCAAAAAATTGATGAATATATCTTCAAAATGAATATGTCTTCAAAGTGGCTTATTCGGATTTGAAAATCGGTTTTCACCTACCATTTTCTCTACGCTGGCCAGAGGAAAATACCCACACCAATGGACAGTTTTGCAGTACCATGGGCTGCAAAAGCAATGGTCGCACCTACTCTCTTGTGACTTTATATGGGGGTCTGGTTTGAATCTCAGGGCTTCCAAATGATACGTATTAGGTGAGATGCTGACTTGGTGGCTAAATTCTGTCATCGTTGTCAAATTCTACCGCAGTTTTGCATGGGAATGTTTGATCAAATTGACAACAGTATACCCTCGAACATTACATTCAGAACGGTTGGAAGAGTGACACCTATATTAGTATTACATTCATAACAGTTAGATGAATAACACGTATTCTGAATTGTTAGGTCCGTTAGACTGCTCAAAAGGAGGTGAATTGAACTTTTGAAACTTTTCTCGAAAACTAAAACTGAAATTTGAAAGCTAAAGTTAAAACACAGAGTTAAGATCTTAAAGACATTGTTTAAAGTATAAAGATATCGGTTTTAGATTCAGTTTAAATCAAAGTCAAAATCTGAGCAAGTACGTAAGCTGATTTGGTCAAAACACCATAACATTTAAAACAAGAAAATTAAAAGAGACATGAAAAATCAACACACTCAAGATTTATCGTGGTTCGGCACCTCTTGCCTACATCCACTCCTTAAGGAAAACATCCTTAAGATTTTTCACTCTTAAAGTGATATCTTTTCAATGGTAAGAGACAAACCATTTACAGCCTTAGTACTACCCTTTCCTAAGCTGCTACCCATACTGGTTTGATAGTTCCAACAACTAATCCCATACTGGTTTTCCCAAATAGCTCTAGCAATTGCACAACACTGGTTTTGTCTAGATCCAGCAACTCTGCATATACACTGGTTTTGCCTAGCTCCAGTAACTCTGCATACTGGTTTTGGTTAGTTCCAGCAACTATGCACTCATTGCTCTCTCAATGGTGCTTCTCACTTATAAGCAACAAGATGAAGATGTGTGTTTATCTCTCACTCAAGTAAAGTAGATACAAAGAAAAGCCTATGAATAATTGAGAGAAGATGACAACCAAGAAAGCTTAAAGCATTCTTTAAAAATAAAAGCAAGCAGGTCCATTACCCGAATTTTTAAGAGAAAAGAAGAACCAAGCTGCTCTCTACTATTGCTCTCTCACACACACTTAAAAATGAAGCAAATGAAAGAGATGAATTTATATGTGCAAGGAGGTTGCCCTAACTTCAGATGACATGATGTGCAATTTAAAAATATGAAAACATGTGATTGACTAAACTTGTAACAAGCAACAAGTTCCTTTTGTCTCCATGGTTCTGCAGATCAGTTTAAGGAAGAAAATCAGTCTTCTGAAAACAGATCAGAGTCAAGTTTCTTAAACAGCTATGCATCAATGTTCACATGTAAAGATTTTGCCATTTTGGTACAAGATAACCTTGGTACCTGAGAAAAGTAGTTTTATCCATTTCATGTCAATAAAAAAATTGAAAACATCATGTCTAGTTTTAGTCCACCAAGAATCACATTTCCCACCAAAAGCTTCTTGCAATTTTATATGTGTAGGAAAATAATTTTGGTAAGACAAAAACTATCTTTTTAATTTTTAAATGGCTTTTTGTAATTTTGGTACAAGAAGATAAATTTTGAGAGCTCCCAAGGTAGAAGTCACTTGATTCAATTATCCTTACAATAATTCTCTAATGACCAAAATGCCCTTCATTTCTTTACATGAGCTTGAGGCTTTCTTCTTGGGCTTGACTTGAAGGCTTGTGATCTTTGGGCTAGATTGCACATGTTTGACTTGATGGCCCTTTTTCTTTCATGCATCACTTGTAAACAAGTTAGTATTAGGGGGTATATTGGATTATGACTTTTAATGACTTTTATAGACTTTTTTCAAGTGAATGACTTTGACAGATTTTATAGATTTTTAATGACTTTTGCAGAGTTTATAAATTTGTCAATAACTTTCATAGAGTTTATTTTAAAAGACTTCTATAGAGTTTGTAATTTGTCAATGACTTTTATAGACTTTATTTTAAAAGACTTTTATATAATATATGAATTTGTTAATGACTTTTATAAACTTTTATACAAATTTATTAACTTTAATAGACATTAATAAACCTTTATAGATTTTAATATACATATTTTGATGCAATATATTAATGTTTCTCAAACAATAAAAATAAATTTTTTAAATGATTAATAACAGATGTCTATAATTAATTTTTTTTATAATAATTTAAATATTTATTTTATCACTATTAAATAAAAAATGTTTAAGAATTGTTTCAAGCTAATACAATTTTCA
>CATIWO010057916.1:0-19073 GCA_949673435.1 Macaranga tanarius | reverse complement strand
CATATTAGAGGACAACTATATCAAATATCTAGAATTCTAAAAATTTAAAATTGAAAATAATTTAGAGTTCTAAAAATTTAAAATTATTGAAAATCAAGATTAAATCAAAATTTTAGTTAATATAATTGTTTTTAAAAAATTAAATTTAAATTCAAATAGATCAAATACATTATAATGTTAGTTATGTCATTATATAAAACATTTATGTCCTTTTTTGTCCAAAAATATTTTTTCTTTATTCATACTTTTATATATAGTATAGATTAAGGTACAGACTAGCCATCACTTTGCTAAATGAAGGAAGGCTTCAAGGATAAGGATCTTAAACCATTGATGATCAACACCTTTATAAAATGTAGAATCACATGTGGAAAATACAGGTTCCTCCCAAGTTGAAAAGTTTCTTATGGAAATGCTTAATAGAAGGTCTTTTAATAGCAGTAAAACTTTCCAAAAGAATAACCATGTGCAATAGTAGTTATGCCAAATACCAACAAGAAGAATCTATAATTCATGCCCTCTTTCAGTGCCACAAGGCTAGAGAAAAGAAAATTATAAGGGAATTGCTCATTCAAAGGTTTCAAGAAGTACTTGATGAAAATGATCATCTTCAGCTTATGCATATGGAGTATATGGAAAGCTCAAAATCGCTTCATCTTTTAAAGAATCAGACTAAAGGACCCTACAAATAATTGGAAGAGCCTTATCAAATAAATTTTCTGCTGGGCTTCCAAGCATGCACTTAACATTAGGGCGAAGCTCTAAAATTTGTGAAGAAACTCCTTTTGTCAGCTGGACACTATCGCCAAAAGGAGTGATCAAAATAACTTTTGATGCTGAATTAAGGAAATAGGCAGGTTGTGGCACTCTAGGTGTTATAGCAAGAATAGATAATGGTAATGTTTATGCCTAGTTTACAAGCAGATTCCAAGGGATAACTTCTCCTATAGTCATGGAGGCTATAGAACTAAGAGAAGTCGTCGCTCTAGTTATTAGAAAAAACTTCCAATAAGTCATTATCGAAGGAAATTTAAAACTTGTTTTGAATGCTGTTATAAGTGAGAGTACTCTTGATATCAATTAAGCAACACCAATCGAGGATGCACTCAATATGTCAACAAGGTTGTAATCTTATATCTTTAATTAGATTCTTAGAGTATATCACTGGACAACTAATTTGTTAGCCAAAAAAGCCCTATATACTTATGAGTTTTATAATGACGTCTCAAGCCTCCATATATGGCTAAAAACTCAAATTATATAACCATCCTATTTTGCATAATGAACATTCCTATCTTTGATTAAAAAAAGTCTGAACCGTGTTTATTTGTTTTTTTTTTTTTGGATATCTTTTTTTTATTGAGAAACAAAGCAAATGTCTAACTAAAGAAAGAGCTACAATGGGATTAATCTACTATAACTAACACCATATATGTCATGAGCTAACCAATCTTGAACTTTAGAGGGACGATGATCAAAGCGATGGCAACCAACTTCCAAGTCCTTTGCATATATAGCAGAAAGTCTACTACATGGTTTGCTCCTCTGTAGACATGTTTAATCCTCACTTGCCAAGGCCTTTTAAGCAAATCATGAATCAGGTGCACCAAATGCAATAGACTATGACTGATGTCTTTATTTAGCTTCAATATAGTTGTTTCCTTTTTTGTACATTAGTTGCCTTTTGTTTATCTTATTTATATATCTTATTAGTTTAAGAAATATGTAATTTTTTACCCTATGCCTTGACTATTTTTGTAGGATGAGGAAGAGGATAATTTTGCAATTGTATTTATAGCCATATGAGTAAATATAGAGACAACCCAATTTTTCAAGTGTGACTTTGAGGAAAATAGATCTATGGAGAGAGTGACTCTTTTCTTGAACTTGGTAACTTTAATTTAGTTATTTTATCAGTCATTCCTTTGGTATGATTATTGACAAACTTTGCTCCTTTAAATGACTCTTTTTACAGATATTCTTATGTAGCATAATATTCCCATTTTACTTTTTTTTTTCTTGTAGGCTAATGATCCCACTATGGAGAGAATTATCACCCTTTGAATTGCCCTCACAACTATAGAGTATTTAGCTTATCAATGTGAGAAGTATATTCTAGTCATACTAACTAATGTGTATTAGTATGTTGATGCACTTTGTGAGGTAACAAATCCTATCTCATTAAATATTCTTGACATGTTATTATCAGAGCAAAAAAAAAAAAGAGTTCTTAAAACAAAAGGAATTCTTAAAAGAATTTGTAATAAACAAGAACTCTAAAAATAGAATAAAAAATAGAGAAATTTTATTTTATGAGAAACAAGAAACATAATTAAAAGTCATACATCATACTTGTGTTCTCTTCTATTACATATATAACAAAATATAAAATAATTTTAACAAATGCTTCTAGTACAATATCCAAGATTTGGATGCACTTTACATAATATATTTTTTAATTTAAGGAATCTAAATTTTTGTTGAGCGTAGAGCTTAAATATATACATATATACATTCAAACATTTAATTAAATAATACTTTCCAAGCTGAATTCTAACCTTCTTCCATTCCCTCAAAGAGCTATCCCTATATACTATTCACCATGCACATACAAGATCATTTTTATTTTAATATCAATATCAATTTCAACTTCTAACACTCCTCCTTGAGATTGATATTGAACACTTTAAACTTCAACACTTTAATACTCCTCCTTAAGATTGATGTTGAACACCTTAAACTTCAACACATAAAAAAAAAAAAATTAGCTTCAACTGCAAGTTACAGGTTCTCTGAGAAAACAAACTGGCATTTTCCTTGGAAGGATTTGTCTTATGAAATTCTCAATTAAAAGAGATTTGTAATTTTAAACCATAAACAACATTCAAATTCTATCAAATTGATCTTAAAACTCCTCCTTAAATAAGACTTCTTTATCTTTAAAGAAAATTGAGAACTAATAACCCTTTGATAGTATTTGGCTTGAAATTTAAGAAACTTCCACTTTAAAAGGATCTTTAGTTCTTTAAGGAGCTGAAGCAATTATTCTTTTTTTTTTTTCACATTGAACGCCAAAGAAACTAAAAGAAAACATATAAAACAAATGACTTAAAACCTTTAAAACAACAAATTTCAATTTGTCGACTTAATAGTCCTCATTAAAGTTTCAAACAAAAAGAATTCTTAAAGGAATTTGAAACAAACAATAACTCTAAAAATAGAATAAAAAAGAGAAAAATTTCAGTTTATAAGAAAAAAGAAATGTAAATTGATGCCATAAACTAGACTCATGTTATCTTCTATTACATATATAGCAAAATATAAAATAATTACAATAAATGATTTTTATACAATCTTCAGGATTTTGATGCACTTTATGCAACATATTCCTTAATTTAAGGAATCTAAATTTTCTTTGAGCCTATAACTCAAATACATTCAAATATTTAATTAAATAATACTTTTCAAGCTTAATTAAAAGCTTTCAGTTTGTTCTAATATCTATCCCTACATACTATTCACCATGCACAAACAAAGCTACTTTTTTCCAATATCAATTTCAACTTCTAACAATCCTCTTTGAGATTAATGTTGGACACTTTAAACTTTAAAACATGTAAAGAATAAAATTCAACTTCAACTGTAGGCTGCTGATTCTCTGAGAAAACAAAATGACATTTTTCATGGAAGGATTTGTTTAATAAAATTCTAAACTAAAAGAGGCTTGTAATTTTAAACCATAAGCAACAACCAAAGTTTTTCAAATTGATCTTGAAACTCCTTAAATAAGACTTCTTAATCTTTAAAGAAAATTGAGAACCAACAACTTTCTTTTGACAGCATTTGGCTTGAAATTTAAGAAACTTCCACTTTATGAGGATTTTTTATCCTTTAAGGGTTGAAGGAATCATTATTTTTTTTTCACATTGAATACCAAATTAACTAAAGGAAAACACATAAAAATAAATGACTTAGAGCCTTTAAAATAACAAATTTTGGGTTATAGACTTGATAGTACGTATCAAAGTTTCAAGTTCATGTCTTCCGAAATTTTAATTTAAACACGTGAGGGTCTTACAAATTTAGTTTTGTTGACCATTTACATGATTAATTGTAATTACCCATATTTTGATTTTAACCAACCAATTTTATAATACTAATATGTGCTTTTAAGTGTTTTTATAAAATAGACAATTGGTTAAAATATACAAGTAAGGATCAAGATGAAAGAATATTGAAAAATGTTAAAGCATGAAGAATTTCAAAGATCACGATCATAATCAAGCAAGTCAAGATCATGATCATGCAGCCTAGACACCTTGTGAATTAAATCACGACTATGGGCAAGTAGCATTATTTTTGATAAAGAAGTCAGTACTCCTTACAAATGGCCATCACAATCGTGATTAGGCAGCTCAATTTATGATGCACATTACAGTACTCCTCATGATCACTCATCCCAATCGTGATGCTTCCTGAACCACTCGTGTACTAATCCACAACACTTCTCATGAGCCTTGCTCACGACCATAATGGATATTCACGAGCAGCCCTTTTAAGCTTCTGAAACTCACAATCCTAACCTTAGTTATCCTGTTCATGATCTAAAAATTAGGCCTTGTTACGAGACCTTATCACGGTCGTGACCCATACTTATGAGTGACGTATCTTTTTCCCAATGATTGTTAGAGCTCCAATAACTATATATTTAATACTCACGATCGTGAGCATTCATGACATGCATGCTCATGATCGTGATCAAGCCAGTTTCTGCAAAAAGTGACCTTTGCATTTAATGAAGAAAAAGAAAGTGGATGAATTTTGCAACATTCTAACAGCTATATTTTAGAGAGCAACTATAAATATAAGTATTGGAACTTTATTTAAGAAGATTAGAAACTTTGACAATCAAATCTATTACTTAGAAATCTATTTGCTCTCAATTATTTTTAGTGATCATAATTATATTCATTAAACACCTTTGAGTGTTGGGTTTATGAGATAGAGATAAGACTCTACTTCTACATCTTTCTTGGGTTAAGCTGAGGGAAGTGAGGGTTAATTCTCTTATTGGTTTAAGTGTTAGCCAATTCAAAACATTTAGAATTTGGGATTTAGTTTAATTTTAGCTAAAAAAACTCATTGGTATAAAGGTTTGAGTTAAGCCTTAGAAAAGCTCTTATTGTAATTAATCTAAGTTAATAGATTAAAGTTGGAGGATTACAAATCCTAACTTGGAAAAAGTTAAGTAAAGTAGTAGGTTTTTAAGAAACTGAACCTCTATAAATCAACTGTTCTTTTGATTGATTCTATTTTTAAACCTTTTCTTTTAAGTTATTTTATTTCTTTTTTATTAACCTTTCTTTAATTTACCCTATTCACCCCCCCTCTAGGACACCTACAAGTTTAAAGACATGAGGGTCTTGCAATATTTGTTTAAAGATATAAGGTCTTTAAGCGAATTCTCAGTTTAAAAATATAAGGGTCTCAAGCAAATTTCAATTTAGAGACGTGAAGGTCTGAAAATTTTTTTTTCCATTTAAAGACTTAAAAGTCTGATGTAAAGAACACTATTTTTCATTCTCATATTTGAGAAAATCAAGTTTAAAATATACCACTTTTGGCTTCTCAAGCAAAAGATGAACTCATAATATAACAACCAAAAAGATTTAGAAATATAAACTTAATTTTTGAAGACAAATAAAAGACATGAAATTTTACTTGTTGTAGAGAAAATATAGTACAAAACTAAAAGAAGCTTCAACACATTGGTTGATCATAGAAAATGTAAACAAAATATGAAAAAAAGTATAACTTCAAGAGATGAAAAAAAAAAGGGAAATGTAGTTGCAGAAAATATAGATGTAGCAATAAATCTTTTTTTTTTCTTCTTCATAGTTGAGCCTTTCACTCATAGCCTATAAGAATACTACTCTGATACTACTATTGGAGGCAAAAAAGAGTTATTAAAATAAAATAAAATTACAATAAACAATAACTCTAAATATATAATACAAAAAAAAAAAAAAAGAAATTTCAGTTTATGAGAAACAAGAAATGTAAATTGAAAATCACACACTAGACTTCTGCTTTCTTTTATTACATATATAACAAAACATAAAATAATTACAATAAATGGTTCTTGTACAATATTCAAGATTTTGATGCACTTTACACAATATATTTCCTTGATTTAAGGAATCCAAATTTTCTTTGAGCTTAGAGCTTAAATACATATAAAAATACATTCTAATATTTAATTAAATAATACTTTCTAAGCTGAATTCAAATTTTCTTTAATTCCCTCCAAGAGTTGTCCCTGCATGCTATTCACCATGCACATACAAGGATGCTTTTGTTTCAATATCAATCTCAATTTCTAACAATTCTTCTTGAGATTGATGTTAGGCACTTTAAACTTCAACATAGCAAAAAATCAAATTCAGCTTCAACTGCATGCTACAGGATGTAGGTTCTCTAAGGAAACAAAGTGACATTTTCCTTAGAAAGATTTATCTTAGAAAATTCTGAATTAGAAGAAAATTGTAATTTTAAACCATCAACAACATTCAAGTTTGTCAAATTGATCTTGAAACTCATCCTTAAATAAGAATTCTTAATCTTTAAAGAAAATTGAACTAGCAACCTTCCTTTTGATGGCATTTTTAGTTGGATATTTAAGAAACTTAAACCCTATCATGATTTTTTATTCTTCAAGGAGTTGAAGACATCTTTGTTTTTTTTTTTCACATTGAACACCAATGAAACTAAAAGAAAACACATAAAATAGATGGCTTGGAGCATTTAAAATAACAAATTTTAATTTATATACTTTCATTAACGCTAACTACAAGTGCACAGATCACTCAACTACGATAGTAATGAGTATGAGTACCATTCCTATAAAGATTAATTGTTGATTATTATTTCACTTAATTAATTATTTATCTAAACAAATCAATCAAACTATGAAAACTTAAGCTTAAGTTTGAATTAAAATCCTAATTCACTTCAAGAATAAAATGGAAATTAACTTAATGTAAACAATAGTAAACAAACAACTAATAATGATGCATGTACTAGAGCTTTCACCTTTTACATGGTTCAGATATTAACGCATTAATATCCTACTTTAGCCTAACTTAAATTATGCATATGATACTTACCAACTAATATCCTTATAAATCTTTCTCAAGCAATTATAAGTTTTTATAATGAATTTAATTGTTAGCTACAACTTAATGACTTTTATCTCACTAAGCATAACTAAAAAAATCATTAGCCAAACTTAAGCTTAAAGGTAAATCATGCAATATTGACAATCAAAAGGTATCTCTACTTAATTAAATCTAATAGATTTTTAATCACATTTTGGTCTCATTAAACTTATCAAACTATTTAAATTAAACTTGAAGCATAAAGCATGCATCATCTTTTGATCTAAATATACTTTAACTATAACAAACATTGAACATAAATTAATTAAACACAAGAATAAAAACCATATGCAATAAATCAAATTAGATTAAAAAAATTATGAGTCAATACATCTTCAAACTGCTTAGATCAACCCAAGTACATAATGAAAATTTAGCCTAACATACTTGTGATTATAAGAACTCAACTTGGAAACATCCCAAAAAAATTAAGAAAAAGAGATTAGAAACCCTTTAAACTTAATATTGAAGCCCTTTGAATGCTTGAACTCCATGAACAATGATATTGTAATTAATCATCGATGAATATTTTTATGTATTTTTAATGCAAAAGAATATTGTAAAATGCTTGAATGATGTAAAAGTCATATATTCCATGTCCTTTAAGCCCTGTAGAGGTTAGTTGCCCTTGTTGAGATTGGATTTAGATTAGCCTTGGAAAGTTGAGTCCTATTTGAATTCGGCCTCTTTTCAAATGACTATGTTGCTCTTTGCATGGTTGTGTTGAAAGTGCGAACTTATCTCTAAATGTTATGACATGATTATGCTAAAATATAGCATAGTTATGCATTACTGGCAGATTTAACTTTGCTCTTAAGAACTTTAAGGATAGTTGTGCCAGACACGTGCACAATTATGCAACATATTTCTTCTGCTTCTATGGCTTTAGGCACGACTATATATAAAACCGGCACAGCTGTGCAACAACTGGCAATATGCACCCTCAACTTTTTGTACTTTGGTATGGTCATGCATACATCATTGAATTAAATCCTTACTTGAGTTGGCTTCTTTGAAGCATATTTTGTATCCCAGTCTACTTTTAAGTAATCAAGCCTTGCAAAATATAGAAATAAATATCGAATGTAACTAAAATTCACTAAATATAAATTAAATATAAACTTAGAAAATAAATTTGAAACACTAAAGAAAAAATTAATTCTAACTCTACATGGATTAAACATTTAAATCCTAATTATATACTAAAACTAAACCTAAATCATTCTTAAATATAAAATAACTTAAATAAAATCGAATTAAATACCATTTAACAATAATTAACTACATAGTTATATAAAAATTCATATAACTAACTAAATATTAACTCAAAATATACCCAAATATGTATTTATCAGACTTGATACTTCATCAAAGTTACAAGCTTGAAGACATGAAAGTCTTCCAAATTTTTAGTTTAAATATATAAGGGTCTTGCAAATTCAGTTTAAAGACATGAAGGTGTTCAAGTAAATTATCAGTTTAAACATATGAGCGTCTCAAGAAAAATTTTAGTTTAGAGACATGAAGATCTAAAGCAGATTTTTTACTTTAAAGATTTGAAAGTTTGATACAAAAACACCATTTTTATTCTCATATTTGAGAAAATCAGGTTTAAAACATACCACTTTTTACTTCTCAAGTAAAAGATGAACTAATAGAGAATAACCAAAAAGATCTAGAGATATAAAATTAAGTTTTGAAGACAAATAAAAGGCATCAAATTTTGTTTTTCCTTAAGAAAACATACTCCAAAAAAAGCTTCAGTGTTTTGGTTGATTATAGTAAACATAAACAAAATATGAACAAAGTGAAACTTCAAGAGATGAAAAAATTTGTTCATTTGGTTGTAGAAAACATAAATGCAGCAACATTAGTTTTTTTTCCTTTTCTTCTTCAT
This sequence comes from Macaranga tanarius, assembly GCA_949673435.1. NCBI lineage: Eukaryota > Viridiplantae > Streptophyta > Magnoliopsida > Malpighiales > Euphorbiaceae > Macaranga > Macaranga tanarius. The sequence continues at coordinate 9,959 of CATIWO010057916.1, read as the reverse complement.
GGTTAAGCCTTTCACTTACAACCCATAATAATATTGCTTTGTTACCACTGTTGGAGCAAAAAAAGAGTTCTTTTTATAAAAGGAATTCTTAAAGGAATTTGCAACAAATAGAACTCTAAAAATATAATACAAAAGAGAGAAATTTCAATTTGTGAGAAATAAGAAACGTAAATTGAAAGCCACACACCAAACTTCTGCTCTCTTTTATTACATATATAACAAAATATAAAATAATTACAATAAATGATTCTAGTACAATATCTAGGATTTGAATGCACTTTCTATAAAATATTATTTGATTTAAAGAATTCAAATTTTCTTTGAGCCTAAAGCTCAAATACATTCAAACATTTAATTAAATAATACTTTCCAAGTTGAATTCAAAACTTCTTCAATTCCCCTTAAGAGTTGTCCCTATATACTATTCACCATGCACATACAAGGCTACTTTTGTTCCAATATCAATATCAACTTCTAATAATTATGCCTATCCCCATCATATTACCTTTTCAATTGGTAATGCACTTAGAGTTGATTTAAGAGTTTCCTCCAAGGCTAGTTGATTACTTGGAAACTTCATGAATCTGATCAACAGTAATATTCTGACAACAAATACATATATATACCATTACAATCAAATTTAAGTTTATAATGATCATCATCACTTTTTTTTAAAAAAATATTAGTATATATTCTTAACCTCCTAGGTAATGGGTAGTAATAAAAAAGGACTTCAGAAAGTAACAATATCATAATATTTGAGCTAAAAGATTCCTTGAAAAGCTAAAGATTTTTAATGGAGAATCTAAGACACTTTTGATAATCAATATTTAAAAAATAAAGAGATTATTTTGGAGTTAGAGAAATTAAAAAAACAATAAAACTAGATGATTTTGATGGAAAAAATTTATGAGTCCTTGAGGTGAAAACATGTAACATTTGTGTAGCCTTCAATGTATATCTTGGTTGCAATATATGTACCTAGTTCTGTAATGAATAGTATTGGCTTATGTTTTGTTATAACATTGACTTATGTGTTGCTAATTTTTTCATGTTTATGACAAAATTATTTACTAAAGAATAACAAAGAAATTCTTCAATTAATAAGTATGAACCAGTTGTATAAGAAGAGAGCTATATAATATTCCTTCAAAATAGTTGATATAAGAATAGAGTTCCTTACTAATAAGATACAAAATAAATAGTGTCTTCAAACTTACAAAATACCAACATTCTCATATATAAACTCTTATGGAGTCAATATGCTCTATAAATGTAAATTCTCAAATACAAAGTATTATAAAGTTAGTGTGCTCTATAAATACAAATTCTCATATAATACAAATATAGAGTCAGTATGCTCTATCACTATAAAATGCCATAAAACCTATTTAATGTTGTCATTCTATTATGTTTGTTTCTCCAAAATCTATAATTTATTACTTGACTTCATCGTTGTCTCTACTTGAGATGGTTGGGTACTGTCTCCCCTCCTTCCATATGCTTTTTATAGCAGTCTTGCTGAAGGTGCTTAGGCTACAAAATAAACAACTTGGAAACATTAATTCAAAAAAATAGTGTAATCACATATCATCATTTTAAGAAATTTATAGTGCATATATTTAGTATAGTAATTCCACTATCAAAATTGACACAACATTTATATCTAAAGACCTTTGGCTTCTTACCTTTTCCTTTTTCAACTTTTTGGAACTGATCTCTTTGATCTCTAGTAACCATTACAATTTTCCCTTTTATGGGTAATTGGCACTTATTAACCTTCTCTGCACTTACTTGTTCATTGTTATTAAACATCTCTTTAGTTTGAACAACTTTAAAACTCCTTATTCGAGTTGTAGCATACATGTCCAACATCACTACTCCTTGTTGTCTTCCTCTTTTCTTTTTTTAATCTTTATTCTTACTATCACAACATGATTTCTTTAGATTTGGTGTAGTTTGCTTTCTCATTTCCTACTATAAAAGTTATATTATATTATTTAGACTTGAACTTTAGGTATTTGTTGTTTGCTTGATACTTTTGTCGCCACTACTTGATAGGATGACCTACAAGAAGATAAAAAATGAAATATACAAAAAAAAAAATAAGTGCTTGTTCAAAATAAAAATATTAATTGCTAGTGTATATTTTATTGGCTTTGTATCCTTTGTAACTGGACAGTCTCATGTGTTATGGCCTTTTTTTTCACTTGTTTATGCTTGCCTAACATTCTTCTCACTTTAGGTGGCTCTAAATGTTGCAATCCAGAATATATCTATAATAACTTCCCTTTCATTGGTTACATAGTATAATTGTATGCTTTCAAGTATATAGACTTCCATACCAATGAGCAATATAATTGGCAGGCTCTTATTTGATACTATACACTGCACAAATTGTGAGTGGACAAGTATCATAGTTAAATCCCACTTTCAATACGTACAAGCGCACAGTATATTTAAGTGTACATATGAGGCACTTTAAAACCATAATCCCTGATAAATTCCATGAACCACTTGTAACACTTGTCCTTATTCTTATTAAGTTTTGACATTGCTCTAGCTGATATTTCGCTACTCTATGTATGTGCAAACCTTATTTTCTCCATAATTTTTCTTATTACTTGCTGCTTAATATCATCAAACATTACACATATAGGTTCACACCTAGCCTTAAGTATCCAACCATTGAAGGTTTCAGCTAAGTTATTATTAACTATATCATGCTTGGGTTGAGTGCTTTAAAATTCTTTACTCTATATGTGCATTAGCCTTTTCTAAGGTGTCCTCCATTATACCCTCTCTTAGTTGCTCTAATTTTTTAAGTTTACATTTAATAATTTTTCATATGTTATTTTTGTATAAGTCCAAAATGCTTATTTTCTCTTTTTTCCTCTTCATTTTTTTGCTCATCGAGCATAAATGTGCCTAACACACATTCTATGCTCAACTTTAAGTAATTCAGCTAATATTAAAAAACCAATTAAGTTAGTTGATTTACCTATTGCTTATCAATAATAATTGTGTAACCATCTCTATCACCTAATAGTATATCATACTTTAAATATCTCACGAACCATTGCCACTTCTTTTTATTTTCAAATTCAACTACTGCCTAAGCTAATGATACATTTGGTTATTATCGTCTCTTCCAACTATACATAGTATTTTACATTACACTATGTCCTTCAATAAATAGCCATTTAATATTAGCATTGGCCTACATCCTTTGAACCAACCCTTTTTCAGTGTATTTAAGTAAAGATAAAATCTCCAAAATTATTTTTCTTTTGACTCGATAAAGGTGTCAAGCTTACACACATAGGTTATTCCTAGATTGCTTGTTCTGATCTCAATGACATAATTATGAAGCTTAACATAGTCATCCCTATAGTTGCCCATTAATTATTCTATAACTTTCTTCTTCACAGTTCTACAAACTATTGTTGTGACATTCAATTTCAACTCAAATTTCATAAAAGTATTCAAATCTTTAATCTTTATCTTAGTCTATATGACTAACTTGTCTTTCATCATTTTAGCCTAAAAATTACTAGTAGTCATAAGATTTTTGTTAACTTTTACAGCAGTTGTGGTGATGTTTGTATATCTTGACCATCAAATTATCATCATTGCTCTCTTTAAAAATTAATAAAGTTTAGGAACAATTATTCTAACAGTGAGCTTTAATTCTATTTGGTTCATTTTTCTTTTAACTTCACATCTAATCCCTTCTTAATTGCATACTTAGCAATTGCATCCCTTACTTATGGCACATTTAGAAATACCATTCGTAGATAGAAAACTGGCATCTCAAAACTAATATCAAATATAATAAAGGAGTTATGTCTTCTTAAGGCTGTATCAGCACACTTTACATCTGTGTCACTATAATAGCTCCCATTGTCACTATCATTAAAGTAATCTTACCCATTTGGTTCACTCTCATTACTTGGTGTGTGAACAATATGATCATTACCATCAATAACACTTAATTCAATATTATCCTCACTATTTATTTCAATTTCAACATTTTCTTTTAATCTTTTCCTAGCCTACATCACATTTTTCATTGCCATTTATAGTTCATCATCTTTATTATTAGTGAGCGTACTACAAACTCATCAAATGTCTTGTGAAGCCCCTAATTTACATCACTCTCAAAATTAGAACTAGTATCTTGTGGACTATTATAATTTTGGTTACCTACATTTGGCCTTACACTTTTTTTACTACCTGTGCATAACTTTAGTTTAAATACCCTCCCAGTACTAGCAACAAAACTGCCAAATTCGTTAAATTTATTTAAACAACCACTACCAACTGATGAACTAGCCAAATCCTCTTTAGTTTTGATCCTACCTAATACATTCTATATTGACAGTACTCTGGTAATTTTGTATAATGTTCACATGTGGTTGTTGATTTACCACTATAGTGCTAACTCCTCATGTAAGCATAATGTGCTCTAAATACAAATGTAACTAACTTCCATTTTATATATTCTTATATAGTTCTAGCACACCTTTATCATCACATGGTTTCATAAACATTTATATTCCTGTAATTTCAGAATACCCTAGTTGCTTCAAGTAATACATTAGGTTTGGGAATGACAATTCAACAACATCTACATTTTGGTCCACATAATCAATTACACCATCCATAAAGTCACTCTTTTTCCAAATAAATATACTTTTATGATGATAAATAAGACTAATGCAAACAGAATCCATTCTACCAACACATTAAAAAAAATTGTACATTTAATAAATTCAATTATATAACAGTAGCATAAATTCATAAAAAATTATAAATATTGGTAGTTAACTCCCTCTAATTTTTTAACAACCACTCTTAAGCCACAAGTTGTATTTACTTTATTATACCACATATCATTTATATACCTTTTTCAGTTGACAAAAACAACACTAAGGGACCACAAACACAATCAATAAAATAAGAATCATCTAAAAAATCAACAGTTCGGGACCATGTACACCATTAGTAAAGTAGAAATTATACAAAAATTAAGTTCACATATGTTACATTAATAAAAAATGATAAAAAAAAAGGTTCTTAGTATGAAGATACAAACTTGAAATTATTCCCGATAAAGTTAGGTCCACCACAATGATGATTCTCTTTATAAAATATTAATTATTTTTGAAAATGAGTGCTTTAATATTTCAATCACAATAAAAAGATGATAAGGGGATTTGAGATTTCAATTAAAGCATGATTTAAATTAGAAAAGGAGATTTAGAGGAAGAGAGAAAAACACAACTTTAAGGTTTCATTTCGAAAGAAGGGATTTAGAGTTTTTGAGTTAATAATATATTCTATAGTAATTTGATATGGTGCATTTTGTTTATACAAACTTAATATAATTTTTTTCTTTTTTCTTTTTTCTGAGAATATCTTTTTCTTATAATATTAATAGTTATTATTTTATTGTTATTTTATTTATGTTTTATGTTGTTCACTTCCCTTTCAAATAAGATGTATCAAACGTGCCTAACCCTTCATTTTATGAGGGTTTAAAATTTTAAACCTGTGAAGTACGAGGGCCTAGATCTACAAAAAAAAACTTAAAGAGACTAAAGCTAAAATCTTAAAAAGTTTAAAGCCCTTAGGATGAGCTTTGCTTAATTGGTTTTGGAAATAATAACTCACTTAAGAAGTACATGTTGTAATACTTGTGTTGGATTCTTATAGTGACTAACACCATATAACAAACTTAAAAATAATTGATTGGGTTGATTCATACTCCCTAGCATGTTATTTTCCAATATTGCAATTAACATTTATAATAACTGATGTAACAAATAATAAAAATAGAATATATGTACAATAGTAGCTAAGGAATAAATAATCACCATTAATTGTATTGCTTCTACTACATTATAAGAAATTATAAGAGGTCTAACCAATTGTTAATGATACAAATAAATAAGCAGTAGCCTTGCCTTTGTATTTTTGATAGTTTCTTGCAACTAGATTTGTTGATTTGAATAACCTATATACCATTTATTAAAAAAAATAATAAAAATAACAATAATTTGCATGTGAAATATTTGGGACAATTAGATGCTAACAAAAAAAATGTAATTACTAACAAATTTAAACCTAACAGTACAACAGAATATATTACTCACCACTCACCAAACACACTCTGCTACCTAAAAAAAAAATACACACATATACACTTAGACTTTGTGCCCAGATGATGCCCTGCACACACCTCTCAATTAAAGTCCTGTGCACTTTACTATAATTTTTTCATACACTTAATTTTCTAAAGAACCCATAGTCATAAAGACACTTAATTTTTTCATACACTTAATTTCTTAAATAACCCATATCCATAAAGACACATAACTCACATCGCATCTCACATCCATGCTCTTATGCATACATATTGCCCACACACACATATTTTGGTTTTCTTTTGTAGATATGTATATATTTCGGCATAGGTAAATGCTTTTATATATACTTATGTGCTACTTCTTGTTTTGTACATATAAAACTATAGGATTGTCGAACAATTAACCATCATGTGTAGTATCAAAGAACACTAAAGCAGTATGTGATTCATTTTTTTAGTCTTTGGATTAAATATAAAGAATCCTTAAGAAGTATGTGATTCAAAAGTTGACTTGTCATATTATGGTTTGAATGTTATTAGGGAGGACTATTTTTTATTTCCATCTCAGAGGATAATATTTTCTTACTTGCCATAGGAGGTTCAAAGGGAAAACTAGAAGCGAGTTCTCATATGGTACAACATTTTAACATTACTACTAATTTATATTATATGTAACTCTATGGTAGTCAATTTATAATAATAAATAATAGCAATTGACACACTTACTTGAGTTGAAATTATAGACAAGTTATTCAAATTATTGTCCTTTTGTCTTGGAATTACATCATTTGATTTTCTAACTCTTCTTTTGCTCATCTTTATATAATAAAAATAAATAAAATTATATGTAACATTCCATGAAGAAACTTTAGGGAAAAAACAAAAAGATAATGACTTTTCTTCATGAGTTATTGTTTTTTTTCAATACTTTTTTCTAATGATTTTTTAGTCTCTCCCCTAGCATTATTTTTTACTCTATAAGCATCCAATATTGGTTTGTTATCATGGTTAAGACCTTCACATATCACATTAATAATTGCTTTAACTTTGTTCTCGATATATGATGATGCATCAACAATTACTTTACCGTACCTATTAAGGTAAGCATATAATTTGGCATCTATATTCTTAAGATCATCCAATACAATATTTCTTCTATATTCATAAGATCTACCTCATAAGCAAATTTTATTACTTGATTGCTATATATAGTGAGACATATTTTTTTATTACTTTTCCATCACTAACTTATGCACCCTTTGCTCATAACTTTTAGCCCAATGCATAAGAAAATACATTTTAGAAATAGTCATTACATCCTTAATGCTGAATATTTTCAATACATGTGAATAAAGATATCCCATAAGCTCAAATATTTTGCAATTACACTTCACCTTCATAGTTTCCATATTAAGAAAAACTATGTTAATATCATCTCCATTAGTGAGTACTCTATACACATAAATTTTTTCATTACATGTCTTTTCTATTATGATAGTTGCAATTGTTCCTTTAAAGTATTCTTTCTCAAAGAGTTTGTATATCTTATGGGTATAAGTTGCTGCAACTTATTTCAAAACCAAACTTTCCTTTACAGTACATGAAGATCATCCATTAGTACAATTAAAGCCATCATCCCTTTCTTGGTCATGTCAATGCTTGTCCATTTTTTTTAAATCCCTTAGGAAACTTAAATAATGATGATATTATTGTATCAATCCTATTAATAATATTGTTTGTACTTTCACTACAATAGGTTGATTTGATGTTACAATAGAACATATCATTATTAAAAGGTCGTGCTCCATTTATGTCAATAGGTATATAGCCCATTCAACCACTTATGCTCTTGAAGTTTGTGAGTGTCATATATATTTGCCTAATTCAATTCAAACTCCTCAACTATTTGACACCATAACAAACATTTATAAAAAGATTTTTGAAAAGCATGGTTAGAGTTAAGACTTCCTAAATAAGAAGGCATGTTTTTAGAAATAGGCCACTGACAAAGATAATGGCATGATTTAGGAAAGAATTTTTCTATGGCATAGACATTATTAGATCTTGATCAGTAAATATTGTTTTAGGTTGTTTGTTATCCAATGACCCTAAAATTTTTTTGAATAACTATTCAAATGTCCTTTATGTTCCACCGTATAAGAATGCATAGCCAAACATCACATTTTTCCAATGATGATTGACCCTAATGAATGGTGCACTTATCATATTATATTTGTTTGTTCAATAAGTTGTATCGAATGAAACTACATCTGTGAAAGTAATTATGATCAATCCTTGACCTAGCATCCCTCCAAAAAAAAATTGTCATGCACCCATCCTAATGAAGTTGGATGATAAACTCATATTTGTAGTATATTTTGAGTTAATATTTAATTAATTATATGTATTATTGTATAATTATTTTGTTAATTGTAATTAAAATATGTTTAATTAGGTTTTATTTAATTTATTTTGTGTTTAGGAATATTTTAGATTTAGTTTAGTATTTAATTAGAAGTTAATAGTGTGTTCCATATAGAGTTAGGATTTGTTTTTTATTTTATGAATTTATATTTAATTAGTACTTAATAAATTTTAGTTGTATTTGAGGAGTTTTTTCATGTTTTAAAGGTTTGGATACTTAAAGTTTAAGTAGGAAGCAACTGAGAATCAATTAAATCCTAATCAAGTAAGGAGAAGGGAATGGAAGTTCATTACGACTATGAAAACATGATATAATATGTCTTGGTATTTTTAGCATAACTTTCTCTACAAAGCTCGGATTGAGGTGATTAAAAATTCTTTGCAAAGCTGACTTAAAGAGCTAAGATAGAAGATATTGATTTGATGATCTTTGAAGGCTAAATTTTCATGTAAGGCATCTGATGTGCAAAAAACTAGACAACAATCCAAATTTGATTTAGATTTAACTTTTCAAGGCCAAATCCACTTCCAATTCAATCAATGATGATTTATGCCTATATAAATGGACCCTAAAACGTGAAAAATTATCTACAATATCATTTATTCATCATTATTCATTAAAATATTATTTGTGTGCATTTATCATTCGTGCAAAGGCATGCTCATTACACTCAACATTTAAGGCATTTAAGGGGCAAGATTATGGGGTTTTTTAATCTCTTTGTCTACTCTTATTTTCTTTTGTATGATGTTAAAAATATTCATGCATTGTGTTTTTTGTAATCATGACATATTTAAGCTAGATTTTGATTATATGCTAATATGGATCTAAGTAGCTTAGGGATGTATTAACTCTTACTTTTTACTTTAATTTGAGTTGATTTTTTACATATGGATTTTATTTTATACTTAATTATATTTAACTATGAGTTAGGGTTAAAGCATATTAAGACCGAGATGAGATACATGCTTTGTGCTTTGTTGTTTATATTGAATATTCGAATAAGTGTTATGAGATTGAGAGGTGATTAAATCTTAGGATCTAAAATAAAATCTATTAATGTTAATTGAAATAAGAGACCTTTTAATTGTTAATATTGCACGACTCATCATTGAACTTAGGTTTAATTAATAATTTATTAGATTATACTTAAAGAGGCAAGAGTCCATAAGATATAATGTAATATCTGTGTCCTAGAACCGGATTACTGTTCATTAATAACGATTAAGAATGTTATTACTGCAGTTAATTAAATTTGGTGATTTGAGTTAATTATCAATTGTTTGAATAAATGATTTGGAGTCAATTAGTATTATGTGGAGATGTATTATGTTATCATTGAAGTTAATATTATTTTGAGGAATGAAGTTTAGTGTATTGGAT
>CATIWO010057892.1:0-39326 GCA_949673435.1 Macaranga tanarius | reverse complement strand
GCTTAGCATTACATAAACCTGCCCCTTCTCACTGTACAAATGAGTGTCAGATCCAGGGTTTTAAATAACGGTATCGGGAAACGTATCGGTATCGGTGTAACGGAATCGGAATGTATCGTTCAGCGCTACCGTGAATTAGACGTCATTTTCAGCGGGACAAGTTATATTTAAAAAAAATGCAAAATAAAGTGTAAAACCTAATATCATAACTTAATAATAACTTTAAAAATGTATATTTGCACTTAAAAATGTTATTTTAAATAAAAATAACAATAAATATAATATTAGAATTATTATTTTTGATATAATAATTATTTAATATAAAAGAATCCTTCAAATTTTTTATTGTATTTCAGTAATGTAAAATTATTACAAATTACAATAATGGAAGCTAATAAAAATGTATAAATAAATACATTAATAATATTAATCACCACTGGTATCGGAGAAAATCATAATTGCTTTATCCAGCGTACAATTAACAATAAATTATTATATAATTAAAAATCTTTTTAATAAAATTATATTATTTTTATTTCAATAATATAATAATAACATTGTACAAATTAATAAATACAATTATTAACACATATTCATCAATCAAACAATTAAAAATAATTGCCACAAAGAAAATTTTGTTAAGAAATAAAATACAGGAAAAAAAAACTATATACAAAAATCATACACATTAAGAAAATAATTGGGATTGGGTCTGGTTTCTTCTTCTTGTTGGGCCTAGAATCTTCTTCTTTCTTCTTCTTCTTCCTGTAAACGCTTCTTCTTCTTCGTCCTGTAAAAGCCGGTCCCTTCTTCCTTCCCATTTGCAGGGAGAACACGGGAAAAAACGGCCGGTACGCCCGATTCAGCCGTGTTGTGGGCAGCTCGTCAACCAAACCCATCTAGCCACCACGGAACGCCTTCATCTCGGATCGGCACCCTCAAAATCCGGTACGAAACGTATCGGCCGTATTTTAAAACCCTGTCAATCACGATGAGATCTTTTGATGCATCTACAACTCCTCTTTGTTTCTGCTGAATGAGAGCATAGTCCGCACAAAGCAGTTTGAGTTTTCTGACATGAATGAAATCATCGAGCGAAATCCCGTAATGGATTGCACGAATCAGTTTTTTTTTTCTATAAATAAAGCCTTTGGACAACCTGTTTTGAAATTGCTAGGAATAGCTTGAGATTTAATCTTCAACCTCAGTGTTAAAAACAAAACTTGGAAACACTGTGGTCATGTCCCTGTAGGATAATTGCATTAGTGATAAATTCTACAGTTCAAGTAAATATAGAGGTCAAATCAACATTATAAATTGGAGATCATGTAATTACTGGAGAAGTTGCTTACTTCAAATAAGGAAGAGTCATATTCTTCAATATCGACGGATGTTTCACCACAAAGGCCTTCCATTCATCTTTATCAATTTTACCATCCTTGTCAGTATCTATTTCTGCAAAGGTCTGAAGAAAGATTGAAGGTGCTGTGTTTATATGGTCCAAAAACTTCAACAAGCACAAGCAAAGTACGCATAAATTTTAGATAACTGCTTACCTTGTCTATGATATCATCAAGAAGCTGATCCGGCAAAATAAGTCCAGATTCCGACAAAATGGCAACAACCATTTTCCAAACCTAAAATATCATTACAAGGCCAATTAGCTAAAAATCTGTTGGTATGAAGTATCAATAAACTTTCACAACAAAAATCCCATTGCATATTAGTTTCTGGCAAAAAATTCTTACAAACAAAAATCACTCCAGCATACTCACTTCTTCACGCTCAATAAATCCAGTTTGTCTCAAATCATACAACCTAAATGCAACTGCAGAAAATAAAAACGCACCGAGATGAAATATGAACATATTGGTATTTGAATCTGTATGAAACAAATGATCATTAGCGAACTCTTACAATCAATTTTTTCTTCTATGGGGGTACATGGATGGAACACATTGAGTGCATGGACAAATTCCTGGAACTCAATGACACCAATTTTCTTCTCATCAAAAAGATCAAAAACCTTTTTTTAAAAGAAAAACAAAACAATTGTGAGCTCTCGCATTTGAATCCTGTCAATAACACAATTGAAGCTACCTAATCTTTACAATCTTTACAAAATGAAGACTCATAGTATAAAAATTCCATTTCATTACCCTGTCCAGGAACAGATTCTCGCAGTAAGGAGTTTGAAACAATGCTAATTGAAGCTCTTCCTACCAACACAACAAACACAAATTGAACAATAACATGAAAAAATAAAAACAAATTAATAAATTACAATTTGCATAAAAAAAGAAAATCAAATTCTCAATTCAATACCTTATGAATCAATCCATCATCAATTATAGAGCAACTCAACTTCTTATAAAGCTCATACAATGCCTCTACTTCGTTAACAGAAACTGCATCATTCATCATTTTTAATTAATTAAACGACAAAAAAAAAATCATAAAATTGACAAACATAAAATAAAAGATACCGAGAGAGAGATTTGATTAATTACATCGAGATTCACGAGAAAGGCGAGCTAAATCGTCGAAGCGATAAATAGTTTTCTTTAAGCGAGGTCGATATTCAAAACAACAACTCACAGCTAATATCCAAACCTCAATTGCCGCAGCTATGGGCAGTATCGCTGCGCAGATCCGCTCTCCAATTGTCAAAGAGCTCGATCTCTGCAATATCCACAAAAAGCACACACAAATTAATTAAATATTCCATTACAACTTTTTTTATGTTAAAAAGAAACCGGAGAAAAAAAAATCACAAAAAACAGTATTCGCACTACAGAGGAATTGTTGGAAATACCCATGGAGGTCTGGATTGAAAACTCATGAGAGCTATAAGCAATGTATGTATCTATTTGAGGAAATGGGCAGGCTCAAGGAGAGTTTTTATAATGGAATGAAGCAGCTCCTGTAACCAAGCCAAAAGAAAAGATCATGACAGTACCAGGAGGAGGCAGGAATAAATTCTCGAGGAAGCCGAGGTTCAAGGTCAAGGGGCATCAGCTATTAACCAGCTGTCTAAGATAGCCAACACCCTAACACCTCTAGAGGAAAGATAGCAGCTGGCAACTAGAGACTCTCCTGTAATTTATAGTGCTCCATAGGTCCTCAAAGAGCTAGGACTGACGGAGGCAGGGATAAGATAGTTATATTATGGGACAATGACACAGGAAGTGCTAAAAATATGTTCGATTTTACAATTTAATTCTAAAAGTGAATTTATTAACTATTAAGTTCTATAAAAATTTAAATTTACCATCGTTAATTCTAGTCCGTTAACTCTAACAGTTTATACTGACATGACATACACATTAATTTTTTTCACGCCTCAACTTCCACGTCACCCCATTTATCACATCAGAATTTTTTTTCTCTCATTTCACATCACCCATCTTCTTTTTCTTCTTTTTTTTCTTTGCAAATGTTTCAATCTCTTCTTCAACATTTCTCCTTCTTTGCCATCACCATCACAACCCTTCACTCAAATCTCCTTTCACTCACCTCCTCTTTAATCCCTTAACCAAATCACCCTGTACATATTCAATAATTAACAAAAATAATTATTTAAGAATATTCAATCCAATTTGTTTCTCATAAGCAAAAAAAAATCTCAGGGGATAATGTTTTTTTTTTTTTTGGCATTCCTAAGGTTTATGTGAACAAAGTAGTTTATTCTAACCAAAACTAACACGTAATGCATATAACAAAACCATGAGATTGCAAACTAACACATAATGCATATAACAGAACCATGAGATTGCACTTACAGTTTATCTTTTTTCCTTTTGAAGTTCAAGATTCATTCTCCTTTTTTCCTTTTTTAGCTTCACATTTGTTTTTTTCCATTTGCTTGATGAGCAATTTCTATTTTTGTTTTGCCTCATTTTCAGCACTGTAATGATAGTCGAATAATTTTACAAAGGAATAATTTATGTATTAAATAAATAAATCAGGAAAGAAACAATTTTGAACATAAATCTCTGCACTCTTTTTTTATAGCATACTATCCACTCATATGCGAATCTCTGCTTCTTGTAACATCAGAGAGAAGCAGGAGTATCATCCTCTAAAACATTGGCATCATCATTGCGCACTCCGGACTACACTCGCTGGCCAACAAACACCACCGCAGTTTTGATGAGGGTGGGAGTAACATTGGCACTGGCGTCGTTGTTGTTGTTTAACTTTGCACATATCTCTTTTACCAATTTGGAGAGAGGTAAGTGGCTCTCCTCCATCAACAAGACCACCATCCCATTGAGCACACTAGTGTTATTTCTGGTGAAATTGAAATTAAAATTGGAGTCCATACCAAAGTAGCAAAATTTGTTGTGGATGAGTTGTGTGTAATAGCCAAAAAGACCATGGAGTTGTTAAGGGTGAAGTGTGGATGAGTTGTTAAGGGTGAAGTGTAGAGTGACGAAGGAAGAAGATGGTCACTTTTACTTAAGGATGTTGGTGGGTAGAGGGTGGGCATGGGTTTTGAGTTGAAAATCAATGTTAATTGGAATTTTTGTCGATGCACCATATATGGAAGCCGAAGTATGAAAAAAAATTAATGTACATGTAATGTCAGCATAAACCGTTAGAATTAACAAATTAGGATTAACAATGATAATTTTAAATTTTTTGTAGAATTCAATTGTTAATAACATTACTTTTATAACTAAATTGTGAAATTGACTATACTTCTAAAACTTACGATGTCATTATCCCTTATATTATTAACTAAAGAAATCCCATATGATTTTAATTTTTATTTTGATCCTCTGAGCCATACCTTAAGGCTATAAATTTAACTTTATTACACTATGTTAGATGTTGATAATGGATTTCTATCTTTGTTTAGAAAAAGAAATAGGCGAAGAAGAAAGTTAACCGAATACACTTGTGCTCACATGGAGAATATGGGGACGTAATGTGAGGATTATATGATTTTAAATTAATAGTTTTTTAAGTGCTTTCTCTTTCCTCTTTATTTTTTTTTTTAATTCAAAATACTAATAACATTTGAAAATAACATGCAGAAAACTATTCTCATTTAATATGAGATATTGAGTTCGAATTTCAATAAATGTAGTCACGTTAAATAATTTTTGAGAGACATGTACTTTTCTTATAATTCTACCCTCCTTATAATTACCGGATATCAGAATATCATATTAAAAAGGAAAAAGATTCATATCTCTGTGAGAGACAGATTTTTACGTATCTCGAGACGCAAAAATCCCAAAATAACCCTTATAAATATTTTGACCCTCTGTAAATGAGAGAGACCAAAGTGATAATTTTTTCAATTTTTTTTTTGTCTTTTTGTGGATGAGAGATATCTCTCACAGAATATCTATCATCACCCTGTTAAAAAAAAGTCTTCAAAATTATTGGATTGCTAACAACATATATTATATATAGAATTCATACGAAAAAAGAAAATACATGGTTTATTAAGATAACAATTATGATTGTTGGTCCCACTGCAAATTTGAATCGACTAGCAATTATTACAATTAACCCAAAAAAAAAAACAGTAGTCTAAAATTAAAATACTAACTAAAAATAGCAAATAGCCCAAAATCATTCTAAAATTTCAGAATTCCGACTTTTAAGATGAACCTATGAATAATTTTTTAAAAAGTAAGGACCATTTAATTATATTTTTAGCCCGCATTATTTGATGACCAAAGCTTTTATGGACATACGATTCTATTAGAGATCGAATTCCATTCTCTTTTCCAAAATTATAAGTGGTAAAAAAAATTATATTTTTAATATATATTTTTTTCAACAATAAATCATTCAATTAACATCAATCCAAAACTAAGCTAAATAGAGAATTCAAAACAATGAATTTTGATTTTAATAAGTTAAAAAGAATACAAAAAAAAAAACAAAAAACAAATGCACGATTATGAATTAATTGTTTTGATCATTATATTTTTTTTTACTAAATTGAATTTAATTATAAAAGTTGGATTTTTTTATTTTTGATTTGGTACTTTTTCAGTTAAAGAATAAAAAAATCAAGTAAACAGGACTAATAAAAGTGAGAAAAAAATATTTATATACATATATAGAGAATAGGGCTAGACATGGTTCGTGAACTAGCCAGTTCTGGTTTAAAACTATCAGTTCGCGGTTAGTGAGTTGGTACCAGTCTAACCACCGATTCAAGATTGAAATGAACTGGTCGGTTCTGATTTGTTTTTTTTTTGAAATTCCAAATAAAATCATAAATAAGAATTAAAAAACTTCCATACAAATAAATTAATTTCAAAATTAAAGTGAGTCAATTTACTATAATTAATTTAAGTCTTTTATCAATTTACGAGTTAGATTACTATAAATGAAATCATATAGTTAAAATATTTTTATATGGTATCTAATAAAATTTAAGATGAAAATAAATTAATATTTATTTCATAAATTTCAATTTTTTTCCTTATTAATATATATATATATATATATATATATATATATATATATATATATATTAATTTTGGCCGGTTCCATGTGGGGAGGAACCAACTCTGAACTGGTTCTCCGCAAGGTTCCGGACCAGTACTTGAGCTCAGTTTCAGTTCTGCTTCATGTGAACCCGGCCATGGCCACCCCTAATAAAGAGAAAAAAAATATAAATTATTAAAAATAATTGATTTAATTTTTAAAATTTTATACAGGGTCTAATATCACATAAAACCAACGAAAATAACTTTTTTTTTTTTGTCTTCTAATTAACAAAAGGCACGGTTTTTTTTTTTTTTTGGGGTCTTCTAATCAACGAAGGGCACGGATTTTTTTTTGTTTTTTTGTTTTTTTGTTAGAAAACAAAGGCAGGGAGTTTAGAAAGTACATGAGTATTTATTATTGAATCCAAAAATTATCCTTATCAGTTGGATAGATCATCTGTGAATGGTCCTTATCGGTGAATGATAGGTCTAGCTGTTTTGAAAGTAGGGTAGTGATAAGTGTCTCGGTCCACGAGTATTTATTATTGAATCCAAAAATTATCCTTATCAGTTGGATAGCTCATCTGTGAATGGTCCTTATCTGTGAATGATAGGTCTAGCTGTTTTGAAAGTAAGGTAGTGATAAGTGTCTCGGTCCACGAGTATTTATTATTGAATCCAAAAATTATCCTTATCATTTGGATAGCTCATCTGTGAATGGTCCTTATCTGTGAATGATAGGTCTAGCTGTTTTGAAAGTAGGGTAGTGATAACTGTCTCGGTCCGAGACAATCTCGGATCGGAACAATTATCACTTTGACCCTCCATTTTATAAGGGATCAGAAATATTTAGGGTGTTAAAAGATAATTTTACATATAAAATTATCTTTTTACTCCTAAAAAATTTTCAATTTTTTATAATATGATGGACAAATTGGTTACCGCGTCGTGTCTCGGACCGAGACACGACACATTACCCTTGAAAGTATATGTTTTGTTTTCCAAGTCTAGCTGGTAATAGCTCATCATCTGTGAATGATCCTTATCAGTTGGAAGGTTTTGATTTTCAAGTCACTAAAGAGTAGGGGTGTAAACGAACAGAGCCGCTCGCGAGCAGCTCGGCACTCGGCTCGTTAAAAGCTCGTTCGAGCTCGTTTAATAAACGAGCCGAGCTCAAACTATGTAAAGCTCGGCTCGTGAAAGCTCGTGAACAAGCTCGAATAAGGGCTCGCGAACCGGCTCGCAATTTAATATATTAATAATTTAATTTGAGATATACAATATATAAATTTTTATTTATTTAAATATTTTAAAAATATATTATTACAAAAAATCAAAATTTTATAATAAATCATGTAGTAAATAATTTATTTTAAATTATTTTAATGAATAATTTAAATTTATACATTGTATTTTTTAAAAAAAATTTAGCTTGTTTAGACTCGTTTAAGCTCTTGAACAGCTCGCGAACACTTAGCGACCTAATGAGCTCGGCTCGTTTATAAACGAACCAAACCTGAGCTAGTC
This sequence comes from Macaranga tanarius, assembly GCA_949673435.1. Classification (NCBI taxonomy): domain Eukaryota; kingdom Viridiplantae; phylum Streptophyta; class Magnoliopsida; order Malpighiales; family Euphorbiaceae; genus Macaranga; species Macaranga tanarius. Next base: position 31,338 of record CATIWO010057892.1, on the reverse strand, counting down.
AAAGCTCGGCTCGGTTCGGCTCATTTACACCCCTAGTAAAGAGGCATGCCAAAGTTCTTTCAACTTTTTTCTAAAAGTTTTATAGATTTATTGTTATTCAATTATTCATCAGTTATATGTCTGTGTGTATATATATTATAGTTATTGTTACCATTTTCTCATGTAATAGAAGAATTCCATTTGTTATTTTTAAAAAATTAGTTTATTTAGGCAAAAAAATTGCAATTATTAGATCTCAAAGAGTGTAAATAAAAGATTAAAGTCCGAGTAAGATACCATTGCATTAGGAATAATGATAATTGATAAGAGCTTAAGTCTCAGTATTATCATTGCATTATTCACACTATCATTCAAACTCTTTCATTTTCACTTAATCAAACATGCATTTCGTGTAGGCAATATATTCATTCAACAATAATCAAAACGTACATCATTTTATTTAGATTGTTATTAGTTAGCATTTTGAAATTTTTTTGAAGAACAAAAATATTTCACATTATATGTGTTAAATAATCATTTAAAGCCTTGAGAGCTCATAGGAGAGCCTACTATCTGAATATCTAATATTAAACCCCACACGTAAATAGTTTTAAATGGAACCACTTAAAGTGGGAGAAGGAGGACTCGAACCGTCCCCCTCAACATGCTCCAAAAAGCATGTTGCCACTGGGCCACTCTCCAATGGCTAATTAACTTTTTCATACTTTATATGTTTGGATTATGTGGTGAGAAATTAAAATAAAACATACAATTCACAAGTAATCAGGAGTTAGGACTTAAAGAGCATTTGATTGTTTGTTCTTACTTGGTTACGCATGTATTCCATGAATAACGTTAACGCAACAATTGATGATTAACTTTATGACAAAGTTAATAGATGGATATAAAAATATTGATCACTATATATTACTTTTCCTAGGGAAATTTCTCCAATAGTTACTTAAGTTTACCATTCGTTTCAAATTGGTTTCTTAATTTTGATTTTATCTTTTCAGTTACGTAACTTTTATTTCTGTTTCAAATTGGTACATTCACTATATTTTAAGTGTCGGGTCCGTGCCCAAAAATTTAGTATTATATTTTATTAGGACTAAATTGTATAGAAAATAAATTTAATTTAAAGGACTTAGTTGGAAATAATTAAGTTCAAGGATTTAGTTGTAATTTATTTATATATTTAATAATTAAAAAAAACGAATGATTACCTGAGACGTGTTGTAATCGGGCAGGGGAGGCGAGGATGACTCACCCTCCCAAAGCCACTAATTCAAAAGGAAATGGTTTTGGTACCATATATGGTACCAAAACAAATTCAATCAAGTAGAGAGAAAGAAGAAAATTTACGTAGTTTCGTCCGAGAGTCGCACAGGAGCTAGGAGTGAGAGGAAGGAACCAACGTTGTTGGTGAGTGAACTATTCTCTTCAAAACCTTATAGTTTTCTGTAAGCGATTTATTAATCTAAATAATTATTTATTTGATTGAATTGAATTTGATTTCGGTTAGTTTTGAAAAATTTGAAAATTTATCTGTTATTTTGAAGTGGAAAGGCGACGCCCTAGTGCAGAGGCGTACGCCCTAGCCCATTAAGGCCCAATAGGCAGCGCCTCTGTGGCATAAAGGCGAACGCCCTTGTGCTAAGGTGGCGCCTCTGAACTGCACAAAGATGAATGCCCTTGTGTTAAGGCAGCGCCTTCGAACTGCCCAGGCGATCGCCCATGCAATGTAGGAGCGATGCCCTTGTAGCTAAAGCGGCGCCTCTGTAATGCACAGGCGATGCCCCTATGCAACTTTACGCAATTTCTTAGGCCGTTTGAATGAAAAACATATTTCTGGATTAAATTTTTAATAGTGAGATAGGTTTATAATATTTTGCTTGGTTGTGACCAAAATTAATTGGAGTAATATGATATTTGAAAAATTTTGAGTATTTAATTATTAAGGGATTGCAGTAAGACCGTATCCGGGGTACAACAGGGTTCAGTGAGATATAAGACTGTGTCCAGGACATAGCAACTCATGATATTTTCTGTATCTAGGATACAGAGGTAAGCCTTATTGGCTACTTATATGATTATTGATTCAGTATGCATACCTAGTTCGAACCTTTAATGTGCTGATTGATACCTACCACATTAACAACAATCTGATTATATACTGCTATATTAAACTGGTTGTGATTTGGCTATTTGATGTTGACTTTTAAATTACAGTTATTATTTAACTGACTATATACATTGATTTTAATATTATTTTATTATTATTTGAAATGTTATTATTATCATACCGGGAGTGTTTTATTTATTCACTCACTGTGTATTTCATATCGAAATACTCACCACTCCCTTTTGTAAAATTATTTTATTTTCAGCTTAGCTACTGTACATACTGTATAGAATAAAAATGGCGATCATGTGGATAGCGCAAACCTTAGATGTCCTAGCTGAGGAGACAGAGATTATGTATTTCATCCGTTATGATCCCGACGCCGAGTTATCCTTCCGTATTTTTGTTGATCCCATAGCCACTGAGTACCGCACTAGTACGATAACCAGTGACTTTCTGGACGGTTGTCTGATAGTTATTACCGTTACCTTTGAGACGCAGGTTGGGGTCCGGTTCACTCTGGCCTAGACTTAGTCCTTGTTGACGCCGCTGAAGTTATATCACTTTTTACCGGTAGAGGGTTAAACTTTAGGATAGTTGCTACTATTTTTGGGTAAATATGTGGGTAGCACATCCTTAGGTAGTCAGTTTATATTTTTCTAGGGATTTGGTAGGGCTTAGTCTATTTTGATGTATATGTTGTATATATTTTTGGTAGCCCTTATTCTTTAGCCTTCTCCCCTCACCGCTGAACAATAAATTTGTATATTATTTTGTATATGTATGTATATTATCTTTCCAGTATCAGTGTTTGTGGTTGAATTGATATAAGTATAAACTCGTTAACTATTCTTGTATATATGGAAAATATTAACCACATAACATTTATTATCGTTATTGAATAAACAATCCCAAATGCATATCGATAAATTATGATCGAGTGATAAGGAAGTTAACAACCCGTTAAATTTAAACTACTCCATCTGGATATATACTTAAATTCTTATTAGAAGTGATATCTTTCCACGCCGTTACCCCATGCTGGGCAGTGTGAATAGTAAGTTTATCCGATGTGAGTACTGGTGGGGAGGAGTGTCACAATTTTTGGTATCAGAGCCTAGGTTTAACAACTTAGGTGTGAAACTTAGACTTGAAATCTTACATTTTAAAAGTTTATTATTCTGTATTGAATTTAAACTAGAATGTGGAAATGATATTTTTAATGACTTTTAAAGCTTAGGCTATGAAATTTGAGATTTGGAGGAAATTTATGTGATGAATAAATGGTGATGATTGATATGTGATGATTTAAGAATACTGAATGAGTTGATCTTAAATTGCAGGAAGATAAGTTATGGCAAGAACTAGGAGAGGTGGTTTAGGTGCTCAAGGTAGATCTAGAGGTAGACCGAAAGGCCGAGGTGCCCAGGCAAATAGAATAGGTATAATGGAAAAGGTAGGAAGTGCGAATAGAGATGAAAATATACCTCAAAATATAACCCCATCAGAAGCCTCCATAAGTAACGAAAGGAGTGATGGATGTGCATGAGATGCAGTAAGTGAATAAGGTAGTTCAATATCGAGAATGACAATATTGAATTTTAACGTACCAAGGCGAGCACGAAATGGACCACAACCACCACTGGTCCGTGAAAATGAAGCTAACGTAGTACCACCAAAATGTATATGGATACTGCAAAACTGGCACGAACTATGGCTACAACAATGGCAGAAAGAGATGGAGAAAAGTATAAGAGGCCCGGAGATATAATCGAACACGTAAAAAAATGTGTAACGTATGATTTTTACGGTACGCTGGATCCAGAACAGGCTAACAAATGGATCAAAACTGTGGAAAAAGTTTTATGACTCTGCAATTTATTAATGAAGAAAAGATAGGCAATGTTTATGGGTTGATGTTTGATAAAGCTGATGATTGGCTGACTCAAATTCAGAATCTCTATGGAGAAACTTTAAATTGGCAAGTATTTCAGGATGAATTCCGCAAAGAATATCTGATTGAAAATTATTAAAAGGAGAAGTTGGTTGCATTCATTAATTTGGCATAAGGACTGATGACGGTAAGAGAGTACGTGGATAAATTTAAAGACTTGTATAAGTATGCCAAAGATATTTATCCTACCAAAGAGAAAAAGAGCAAGAAGTTTCGTGAGGGTTTGTATATATCCTTGCGAGGAAAGTTGAACTTGTACACTGAAACTACTTTCCGAGGTTGGGTCGAGAAAGCTATGGAACAGGAAAATCTAGATAAAAAACTTGAAGCTTCAACTTAAATCCAACGAAACCAGTAATCTAAATCATCAGGACAACCTTGGAGAAGGAATGAGGATCGACTATCAAAATTTTATCCTTATTCCAGAAGCAATGTGAGTACAGGAGGTGAAAATAGGCCCCAAGGAAGTCAAATATTAGTTAGACAACCGGTGGGACCATCAAAACAAACTGGTGCTGGATATGGCACGCAAGGAAAAGATGTATTGCCTTAGTGCAATGTATGTGAAAAGAACCATTCGGGAAGGTATAGTCTGTTGGAAGTTAGATGTTTTTGATATAATAAGATCGAACATTATGCTAGAAACTATATGAAAGCATCACTCGGAGAGCCTTCAGTATAAGCATCTTGTGCTCCTCAAAGTGAGCGAGGTATAAGAGCAACAAGGGTAGGGAGACCTACAAATACAACCGGAGAGAGAATAGAAGTAAAAAAACCTCATTAGAATCAACCAGGAGAGACGAGTACTGCAATTAAAGGTGTGCAGCAGGTAAAAGTATACGCTGTTACGGAAAAAGAGATAAAAATGTCCCCAGACATAATTGCAGGCAAGGCGCATATCAATGGTAAGCTAGTACGCATACTTATTAATCATGACGCTACATTTTCATTATTATCATCGAAATTCATGATGCAAGATAGACTTAGAATGGATGATTTGAATGAACCTGTGATAGTAAGCATGCCCATAGGTATGTGTGTAGTATGCAAGAAAGTGTGTAGGAATATTTTGGTAGAAATTGATGGGGGCAAAATGAAATGAAAATTTATACCCCTACATCTCGATGAATTCGACGCTATACTCGGAATGGATGGGTTGAGCCATTACCGAGCTAATATAAATTATTTTGAAAAATGAGTAGAAATGGAAGGAGAAGGTAGAATGAAGATAATATTTGTTGGAGCATATAGGAAGGTTCCTATTAATATTATTTCGATGATGAAAGTCAAAAAATATCTTAGGAATGGATATGAAGCCTATCTAGCCTCAGTGATTGAAGATCAGAAAGAAGGCGTAAAATTAAAAAAACTACTGATAGTGAACGAGTTCGAGGATGTATTTTTTGGAGGTTTGCTAGGATTACCACTAGAGAGGGAGATTGAGTTTATAATCAAACTCATACCTGGAACAGCTCCTATATCGCAATCGCCGTATAAGATGGCTCCAGCGGAATTGAAGGAGCTGAAAGTGAAATTGCAAGAACTATTAGATAAGGGATTTATTCGACCTAGTTTTTCACCATGGGGAGCACCCATTCTATTCGTAAAAAAGAAATATGGATCTCTTCGGCTATGTATAGATTATAGATAGCTGAATAAGGTCACAATTCGAAACAAATATCCTTTACCGAGGATAGAGGATTTATTTGATCAACTACAAAGAGTGAAAGTATTTTTGAAGATCGATTTATGCTCTGGTTATCACCAGTTGAGGATCAAGAAATCTGTCATATCCAAAACTGCATTCAGAACGAGGTATGAACACTACAAATTTCTCGTTATATCGTTCGGACTTACGAATGCACCAGCTGCATTTATAGACTTGATGAATCGCGTATTCAAGCCATACCTGGATAAATTCATGATCGTATTTATTGACGACATACTGGTGTACTCGAAATCAAAAGAGGAACATAAAAAATACTTGAGGAGAATATTGGAAATTTTGAGAGTTAAACAACTTCATGCAAAGTTTAGCAAATGCAAATTTTAGTTGGATAAAATTACATTTTTTAGTCACGTAATATCTACTGAAGGAGTATACGTGGACTCCAGCAAAATCGCGGTAATTGTTAATTAGGAGCCACCGAGGAAAGTAACTAAAATACGAAGTTTTCTAGGATTGGCAGGCTATTATCGACGATTCGTATAAGATTTCTCGATTATTTTATCACCGTTAACAAAGCTACTAAGAAAGAATGTGAAGTTCGTGTGGTGTCCGGAATGTCAGAGAAGTTTTGAAATTCTAAAGGAGAAATTAGTTACAGCGCCAATATTGATGTTACCTGTCGAATGAGGTCATTATGTGGTGTACAGTGATGCTTCAAAGCAAGGATTTGGTTGTGTATTGATGCAAAATGGGAAGGTTGTAGCATATGCATCAAGGCAACTAAGACCGCATGAGTAGAACTATCCCACATATGACCTAAAATTAGCGGCATTAATATTCGCATTGAAGATGTAGAGACATTACTTATATGGAGTCACTTGTCAAATTTGAGACAAAGACGTTAGATAGAACTATTGAAAAATTATTATTGCACAATCGAATACCACCCAGGAAAAGCTAATGTGGTCGCAGACGCATTGATCCGGAAATGGGGCGAAAATCTATGTCATATTCGCACAGTTAGAATGCCGCTGTTAATCGAGTTGAGGAAGTTAAATGTTGAAGTTGAGGTAGATTCCTTCAATGGAATATTAGCTACTTTAAAAGTAATACCGATTTTAATAGAAAGAATCGAGACGGCACAACAAATGGATGAGGAAGCAAAAAGGCTGCATAAGGATATTGAAGAAGAAAAGGCAAAAGAATTGAGTCGCAGTGAAAAAGGAAATCTGAAGTTTAGAAATTGGCTATTTTTGCTAAATATGGAAGAATTGAGACGAGAAATTATGGAAGAAGCACATTATTCGGCGAATGCTATGCATCCAAGAAGTACAAAGATGTATAGAATGCTAAAAAAAACTATTAGTAGAAAGGTATGAAAGGCAATATCGCAGAGTTCGTATCTAAATATTTGACGTGTCAGCAAGTGAAGGCTGAACACAAATAACCCACAAGATTATTACAATCCTTGCCGATTCCTGAATGGAAATAGGAACATATCACAATGGATTTTGTGGTAGGTTTACCAAAAACCCAACAATGACATGATGTTGTTTGGGTGATTGTAGATCGATTAACGAAGTTAGTGCATTTCTTGCCGGTCAAAACCAACTACAATTTGAATAAATTGGTAGAATTATATGTGAATAAAATCGTAAGATTACATGGAGCCTCAGTGTCAATCGTGTTAGATAGAGACCCAAGATTTACTTTACATTTTTGGCCGAGTTTACAAGAAGCATTGGGTACTAAGTTGAAATTTAGTACAGCTTTTCACCCTTAAACAGACGGTCAATCTAAACTTACCATCCAAATTATAGAAGATATGCTTAGAGCAAATACGCTAGAATTTGGAGGTAATTGGGATAAGCAAATACCATTGATGGAATTTGCTTATAACAACAACTAACCAAAGTAGCTTGGAGATGGCACCATTCGAAGCACTTTATGGAAGGAAGTGTAGAACTCCTATTTATTGGGAGGAAGTTGGAGAAAAAAAGTAATTGGGTCCCGAATTAGTACATATGACCACGAAAAACCTTCGGACAGTTCGAGCAAACTTTAAGACGGCTTAAGTTAGGCAGAGAAGTTATACCAATCTGAAACAAGCCGATATTGAATATAATGTGGGAGAGAAGGTATTTTTGAAAATATCACTGTGGAAGGGAGTGCTGAGATTTGGCAAGTATGGTAAGTTAAGTCCAAGATTCATAGGACCGTATGAAATAATTGAACGCATTAGGCCAGTAGCCTATCGTTTGGTACTACCCTCAAATTTATCAAGAATTCATGATGTTTTTCACGTGTCGATGCTGAGAAGATACATAAGTACACATACTACGAGAACAACCGATGGAACTAAAAGAAAATTTGAGTTACGAAGAAGAACTAATTTCGATTATAACCAGAGATCATAAAGTACTGCATAATAAGATTGTGCCATTGGTAAAAGTACTGTGGGGAAATCACCCATATGATGAAGCCACATGGAAACGTGAATAAGATATGCAATATTGGTACCTGTAATTATTTATATCCCAAGCTAGTTGAGGATATTAGCATGCCCCAAATTTCGAGGATGAAATTTTCTAAGTGGGGGAGAATTATCAGGTCCGTACCCAAAAATTTAGTATTATATTTTATTATGACTAAATTATATAGAAAATAAGTTTAATTTGAAGGACTTAGTTGGAAACAATTAAGTTTGAGGATTTGGTTATAATTTATTTATCTATTTAATAATTTTAAAAAAAACGAATGATTACCTGGGATGTGTTGGAAGCGGGCATGGGAGGCGAGGATAACTCACCCTCCCAAAGCCACTAATTCAGAAGGAAATGGTTTTGGTACCGTATCTGGTACCAAAACAAATCAAAAAAAATTTAAGCAAGTAGAGAGAAAGAAGAAAATTTACGTAGTTTCATCTATTCGTCCGAGAGTCGCGCAGGAGCTAGGAGTGAGAGGAAGGAACCAACGTTGTTGGTGAGTGAACTTTTCTCTTCAAAACCTTATAGTTTTTAGTATGTGATTTATTGATCTGGATAATTATTTAGCTGATTGAATTAAATTTGATTTCGGTTAATTTTGAAAAATTTAAAAATTTATCTGTTATTTTGAAGTGAAAAGGCGACGCCTCAGTACAGAGGTGTACGCCCCAGCCCATTAAAGCCCAATAGGCGGCGCCTCTGTAGCACAAAGGCGAACGCCCTTGTGCTAAGGTGGCGCCTTTGAACTGCATAAAGATGAACGCCCTTGTGTTAAGGTGGCACCTCCGCACTGCCCAGGTTATCGCCCATGTAATGCAGGAGCGACACCCTTGTAACTAAGGCGGCGCCTCTGTAACGCACAGGTGATGCCCCTGTGCAATTTTACGCAATTTCTTAGGTCATTTGAATGAAAAATGTGTTTCTGAATTAAATTTTTAATACTGAGATAGGTTTATAATGTTTTACTTGGTTGTGACTAAGATTAATTTGAGTAATATGATATTTGAAAAATTTTGAGTATTTGATTATTAAGGGATTGCAGTAAGACCGTACCCGGAGTACAGCAGGATTCAGTGAGATGTAAGACTGTGTTCGGAACACAGCAATTCATGATATTTCATGTATCTGGGATACAGAGGTAAGCCTTATTGGCTACTTATATGATTATTGATTCGGTATGCATGTCTGGTTCGAACCTTCAATTTGCTGATTGGTACCTACCACGTTGACAACAATCTGATTATACACTGCTATATTAAACTGGTTGTGATTTGGCTATTTAATGTTGACAACAACCTTCAATTTAACTGACTATGTACATTGATTTTAATATTATTTTATTATTGTTTGAAATGTTATTATTATCATACAGGGAGTGTTTTATTTATTCACTCACTGGGTATTTCATATCAAAATACTCACCACTCCCTTTTGTAAAATTATTTTATTTTCAACTTAGCTATTGTACATACTGTATAGAATAAAAATGGCGATCATGTGGATAGCGCAAACCTTAGATGTCCTAGCTGATGAGACAGAGATTATGTATTTCATCCGTCATGATCTCAACGCCGAGTTATCCTTCCGTATTTCTATTGATCCCATAGCCACTGAGTACCGTACTAGTACGACAACCACTGACTTTCTGGACAGTTGTCTGACAGTTATTACCATTACCTTTGAGACACAAGTTGGGGTCCGAGTCACTCTGGCCTAGACTTAGTCCTCGTTGACGCCGCTGAAGTTATGTTACTTTTTGCTGGTAGAGGGTTAAGCTTTAGGATAGTTGCTACTGTTTTTGGGTAAATATGTGGGTAGCACATCCTTAGGTAGTCAATCTACCTTTTTCTATGGATTTGGTAGGGCTTAGTTTATTTTGATGTGTATGTTGTATATATTTTTGGTAGCCCTCCTTCTCTAGCCTTCTCCCCTCACCGCTGAACAATAACTTTGTATATTATTCTGTATATGTATGTATATTATCTTTCCAGTATCAGTGTTTGTGGTTGAATTGATATAAGTATAAACTCGTTAACTATTCTTGTATATATGGAAAATATTAACCACATAATATTTATTATCGTTATTGAATAAACAATCCCAGTAAATGCATATCGATAAGTTATGATCGAGTGATAAGAAAGTTAACAACCTGTTAAATTTAAACCAGTCCATCTGGATAAATATTTAAGTTCTTATTAGAAGTGATACATTTCCATTCCGTTACCCCGTGCTGAGCAATGCGAATAGTGAGTCTGTCCGACGTGAGTACCGGTGGGGAGAGGTGTCGCATTAAATCCTTCAAATTTTACACATAAATTCTTTAATCCTCCAGACATTTAATTTTTTAATTTAATACAAAATTCAAATAATTTAGAAAATTCACTTTCTCTTAGACTCTAATATCATTCATATACTTCGTTAACTGCAAATAATATAATTTTTTCTTTTTAATTTTGAAAATTTTTTATTTTTTCTTTTTTGAAACAAAATATTTTTGATGATCCATTTTTTTTTGATAAAATTTAGAAATAACTTTTTTTCTTTCTTCTAAAATTAGATCGAAATTAGATATATACATATACATACATACATACATACATTATTTTATTAATAATAATTTTTGATAATTTGTTATTACTTATTGTTAATATTTTGGAATTCATTATATGCAATATTTATATTTCAAACTCTACTTTCATTAAAAAAAAAATTGCAATTATTTCTTCTTTTTATTTCTCAAATATATTTTCAATAATATTTTAGTATTTTTATAGATACATGTATAATTAGTTACAATTTATTCATTTTATGTATTTACATTTAAAATAGGAAAGAAACCATTAATGGAAGTAAGAATATCAATTTATTGATAAGGTAATTTGTAATAGAAGTAACTATATATTTAGACCATTAGATGTGTTATAATCAATGGTTGAAATTTTGTGTAAAACATATTAATTTTACATATATGTGAGTATGTATGTATGTATGTATGTATGTATGTCTATGTCTATGTATATATATATATTTCTAATTTCGATCTAATTTTAAGTTATAAAAATTTATGAAGAAAAAAAAATTATTTCTAAATTTTATCAAAAGAAAAAAAATTGGATCATCAAAAATATTTTGTTTTAAAAAAGAAAAAATAAAAAAAATTTCAAAATTAAAAATAAAAAAATTATATTATTTATAGTTAACGAAGTATATGAGTGGTATTAGAGTTTAAGAGAAAGTGAGTTTTTAAATTATTTGAATTTTGGATTAAATTGAAAAATTAAATGTTTTGAGGATTAAAAATTTTCTGTGTAAAATTTGAAGGATTCAAAATATAGTGAATGTACCAATTTGAAACAGAAATAAAAGTTAAGTAACTGAAAAGATAAAAATCAAAATTAAGGAACCAATTTGAAACGAATCTCAAAGTTAAGTGACCATTGGGGCAATTTACCCATATATATATATATATATATATTAATCTAAAAGGTTCAAATCCCTAACTTACGTTTCCTATCATAGTTAAAATGTGAATTTTACTTGTTTTCATTGTTATTTACTCTACTCCTAAGTTTCAAAATTTTTAATTATAATTAAAGATTTTTTAAAAAAATTTCTTTGCACCTATATTTTATAAATGAAGCAACCAACAAAAGTGAACAGGCATTTGCATCCCTGCAAAAGTGTCAAAAAGCATTAATTACTTTAATCAATGATAATAAAGAAAGGAGAACACTATGGGTTGAAACAGACCATATATGAATTAACCTAATATCATTATGACACATAATATATTAAGTAAAATACTATAACTCTGATGATCATTAAACTTAACCCATGTTAATTATCTTTATAAATTTTTTTTTGTCAATATCTTTATAAAGTTTGAAATCTAGTCACTGGAAGTATTAAAAATAAAATAAATAAAAAATAAAGTTTCATTTTATATTCAAATATATTTATCCACTCAAAATAAAAGCAGTAATTTAATTAAGAAAAGTAAAAATTTTATTTACTTTTATCTATTTAATAATATTAATTTCAGATGTTAGGTGACGAAAATAAAAATGAATAGTGTGAAAAGTGAAATGAAAACACTAATCAGCAACACAAATAACTTTAATTTGACTTAGGAGTAGTTTGTTTAGGCCAAAATGAAGTAGGAAATAGGACTGGGAATGACTCATTTCCATTATTGTTGTTTGTTTTTTACTAATAAGCTATTGGAATGAAAATTCATTCCCCTTAGAATGAAAATTCATTATGACTCATTCCACCAAAAAATGTGAGTAATCAAATCTCATTCATATATATATATAATATATATACAAAAATACACTAAAAAAAAAAAACTACTTCTATTTTTAAAAATATCATAATTTTAAAATTTTTTCAAAAATATCACAAAAAAACAGCAATTTTTTTCCTTTTTTATTTTTTATTTTTTATCTTCTTTTATTCTTTTTTCTCTTTTTTATTTTTATTTTCACTTTATTTTTTTCTATCTTTCTTTTTACTTCTTTTTTCTTTCCTTTTTTTTTTTTTCCTTTTCTTCTTTTATTTTCCCTCTCTTTCTCTTCTTTTGTCCTGTTTTCATTTTTTTTATTTTTATTTTTATTTTGTCCTTATTTTTTATTTTTATTTTTTCCCTTCTCTTCTTCCTTTTTTTATTTTTTTCCTTTTATTTTTCTCTCATCCCATTCTTTTTTCATTTTCTTCTTTTTTAATTTATTTTTTCTCCTCATCTCCTTCTTTTTTTCTTTTTCTTTTTTGTTTAAATTTATATGCATGTTAAACCATAAATAAAAATGTTAATATTTTTTAAATAGGGATACAAAATAAAATAAGCAGTTTTGTTATTATCAAAACTGTTATTATTATCATTATTATTATATTAGCAGTTTTATTCATAGTGACTGGAACACAAAATAAAATATGAAGAAAATAAAAATAAAAAATAGGGAAAGGAAAAAAAGGAGAGTGGGAGAAAAAAATAAAAAAAGAGAAAAAAATAGAGAAAGGAAATAATAAAAATTAAAAAAATAGGAAAAGAAAAAAAAAGAAGCAGAGAAGGGAAATAACAATAAGAAAATAAAAATAAAAAATAGAAAGGAAAAAAGAAGAAGAGAAGGAAAAAAATAAGAAGAAAGTAAAAATAAAGAAATGAAAAAAAAGGGAAGTATGGAAAACATAAGAAAAGAATAAAAAAATAAAAAGAAGGAAAGAGAGAAAAAAAATAAGAAAAAAATAAAAAAGGATGAAGGAAAAAATAAGAAGAAAATAAAAATAAAAAAGGAAAAAAAGAATGAGAGGAGGAAAGAAATAAAAAAAAAAAAAAGAGAATGGAAAACTAAAAAAAGAAAAGGAAAAGGTAAAAAGAATGGGAGTAGGAGAAAAAAATTTTAAAAAAAAAACTTATGGTATTTTTTAAAATTTTTTAGGTACTTTGTAATATTTTTGAAAAAAAAAAAGTATTTTTGAAATTTTTTTAAAAAATAGATAAATTGTGTAATTTTCTAAAAGAAAAATAGCACTAATATAAAAATTAATTAAAATTATAATATAATATTTTATTTTAACATTAATTTTAATATATAAAAAATTAATTATAATATTATTTTTATATTATAAAAAATAATTATAAAATATTTTAATTGATAAATAATATTGATTCTCATTCCCATTTCTTAGTAAACTAAACAATTTTTTCATATTTTCATTCTCTTTTCTATTCCCTTTCATTCCTTACTATTCCGATTCTGATTCACAAGTATGAACCAAATACCCCTTAATATATTTTACAATTGTAATATTAAATGAAAAATCAGCAATGCAATATATTAGAAAAACTCTAGCCATCTCTTTTCTTTGGCCAGGGGTGAGCAAAAAAATTGAAAAAACTGACTGGTTCGGTTCGATTATATATAGATTCGGTTTGATTTTGGTTTTTGAAAATATATAACCGACTGGTTCAGTTTGGTTTCAGTTTTTAAGTTGGAAAATTAAAAATAACCGAACCGATCGACTCACATATATATTTATTATATAAATATTAAAATTATAAATAAAAAATATTTTTTTAGTTACATAATTAAAGAATAAGCTTAAAAAATTATAAAATTAAAAATTAAAATTTTATTTAAAAAATAAAATCGGTTAACCGACCGAACCGAACCAAACTGAGTCAGTTCGATTAAATTTGGTTTTTCTCTGGTTCGGTTCGGTTTAGGTCAGAATGCTTTCTTGGTCGGTTTTGATTGGTTTTGGAGGTTCTTTGACCGAACCGACCGATGCTCAGCCTTATCTTTGGCCATGATTAATTGGCTGCTGAGGATAATAGGCGGCGATTTTTTTCAACGTACAGTGATTTAGATTTTAGCACAAGTATTAAATGTTGAGATTAAACATTAATATATATATTAAATGCTGAAATTATCTATAATTAAATGTAATTTAAAATTTTAAAAATAATTTAATTGACATTTCTATATAGTGTATTAATATTGGGCAGTCCATAATTTTAGGTAGCAAATATAATCACCTAATAAGAATTTCTCCTGAAAAACAATGTGTTGGCACAAATTTTTGGCAAACTGGATGTGAAGTCCCACCGAGCGTGCCAAAAGATTGTTGGTACAATTTTTAGCAATTTGAAATTGCGAGCATGCCAAGGAAGATTGATTTTCCATATTTGTAAATACTGACTTCTTTCAGACAATTGCGGATTCTCAAATACCTTTACCACAATTTGTTTGAGTTCCAAGGATGTAAATGTTTGTGTTTGATTGTAAATGATAATTTGTTACTGGAGGTAATGGTAATTTAACTAAAGAAAATGATAAATGAGCTAGAGGTAATAAAAGTATGCTTGAGGTAAGAACAATACACTTTGAGATAATTGAAATTATATTGGAGGTAATGAAAATATGCTTCAAAGAAATTGAAATTTTGCTGGAGGTAATAAAAGTGTGCTTTAAGGTAATGCTGGAGGTAATAACAAAACAATAAGCTTAAGAAAATTTGAAATTGTATTAAAATAGCAGTAATACAAACTTTTCTAGAAATAAAAGCGTAAAAATGCTATAAATTGAAGGAAATGACTATTAGAAAATTGCTAAAATTTGGATTGGAATGTTTATTTGCTGATTGATTGTTGTTGTTATTGTTGATGTTGATTGGATTGGTTGTGTTGGTTGTTGGATGTTGCTTGCCTTCCTTTTATAGTCCACAAGCTTCGTGCAGAAGTAAATTCCTCTTGAATGCCGCCATTATTACCTTCAATGACTCCTGTAACTTGCGCGCCTCTTAGATTACCTTCAGCTCATTAGTCTACCTTTGATTACCTCTAGAATTTTCTTCAACTTAATCCCCAAGTTTTCAGCTCCTCTGTATTTAATTTCAAATTCCAGAAGTTTCACAAGTCCCCTTCCTCCTCAAGAACCTGTAACCTGCTCCATTGAATTTCCTCCAATGTTCCCTCTTGAATTTTCTTCCTTCTTTACAAAGTCTTCAATTTAACTAGTTCAATTCTTGATTTCTCCAGTATCTTCTTGAAGGTTCTTTAGCTTTAATTCCCCCAAGCTTGCTCCTTGAATTTTCTCCAACTCTTCAGTGCCTCTGATTACCTCCACTGCCTCTGCTTGATTTTTCTCGTTACCTCCAAAAGCTTTTTTCTTCAACTCAACAATTTCTTTCCTCAATTAATTTTGAACGGGCTGGATCTTGATGTTGGGCTTCATTTGGGCCTTATTTTTAACAATAGACTAAAAATTTATATTTTGGTACAAATAATGCCCCCCACATATAATTAGCTTGGGTCGGACCCAATGCTAATTTATATGGATAAAGAGATCTGGGTCTGTTACATTTTTATTTCCCCTGCAAGTTCAAAGATCTAATCTTGGGACATTAATTTTCTTCATATTCTAGCACTTTTCCAAGAAAAATTTGAGGTTAATTTGGTAATTACAACCCAAACACAAAACCAACATATTCATTTTTTAAAAATAAATAAATGAATATATATATATATATATATATATATATATATATATATATATTATTTATTTTACCTTCCCATTTTTTCCTTCTTTTTTCCACCTTCTTCTTTCCCGCTTCCTTTTCTTTTCACCGTCGGCCCGAGACCACCACCGCTTGAGCCAGCTGCCTCCACCAGCTTCTCACCGCTACTGCTGCTTCGCCATCGCCGGCCATCACGTCACTACTGCCGAAGAAGACCGCGCGACCCAGCCAAGCTCCCTTCGCTGCCCGATGCTACCGACGATGCTGCTTGCTCTGGCCGAAGACGACGTCGCTGCTAGGGAGGCCGATGCCGGATGAAGAGAAAGCCACCGCTGCTGTCCCAGCCGATGCCAACGATGCTACTGCTGAGAAGAAGCCCGACGCCACGAGCAAATGAAAATGAGTTGGCCGCTGACCGAACCAGAGCTAATCCCAACCGAACCAGGACTGACTGAGCCAAACCTAACCGAACCAGGATTGACCGAGCCGGCCTTCAGGCCAAGGCTAATTCTGGGTTGGTTTTTGCTACATTCTCAACTTCCTCTAGTGGATTTTGCAGAGTAAAATCCTCATTCAAAGTCTTCCGCAGAGAAGTTGACTAAGTAATTTTTTTTTCTTTGTTTTTTACAATGTAACTTTGCCAAAACTGTGATGAAATTGTTGTGCATTGCTGAGAATTTGTAAAATTTGTGAATTGTTGTGAATGAACTGCTTTTCTACAGGTTTATTACAATTTTGCAAAAAATTGTATGTTGAAAATAGAGGGGAAATGCTGCCCAATTTTCACTGTGAATTTCGGTGAAACTTGTACACTTTTGCTGTGTAATGTAAAATTATTTCTATTGCATCCAGGACTTCTTTTGTATAACGTTGCATAATTGAATCATAAATTTAATTACTTTAGCAACTGATAGCCAAAATAATTATTTTAAATATTTTTAGCTTAATTAAAGGAAATTAATTTAATAAAATCCTTTAGCCAAAAATTCACAGCAAGTAATTTCCAGAGCCAGTTTCTTTGCTATTTCTTCCATGAAATGGCTTTTGAGAATTTGTTCTTCATTATCACCCCTGTATAAGCATTAATTCCTGCATTACCTCTAGGAAAAATATTATTGTCAATTATTTAGCTTTGATTGCCAAATATGTACCTTAACTTTAAAATCCTAGGGGTAATAAGCATTTTTCAACATCTTATTCACTAGAAGGCCATTTCAGCCTATTACCTCTAGGGGTGAGCATCGGTCGGTTTTGGTTGGTTCGGTCAAAGAACCACCAAAACCGACCCTAGAAGAATTCTGACCGAAACCAAACCGAACCAGAGGAAAACTGAACTTAACCGAACCGACTTGGTTCGGTTCGGTCGGTTAACCGATTTTATTTTTTAAATAACATTTTTATTTTTTATTTTTTATTTTTTATTTTTTTAAGCTTATTATTTAATTATATAACTAAAAAAATATTTTTTTTATTTATAATTTTAATATTTATATATAATTTTTTCTAATTAATATATTTTATTTAATATTTTTATAATAAATATATAAGTGAGTCGGTCGGTTCGGTTATTTTCAGTTTTCCAACTTAAAAACCAAAATCGAACCGAACCAATCGGTTATCTATTTTCAAAAACCAAAACCGAACCGAACCTATATATAACCGAACTGAACCAGTCGGTTTGGTTCGGTTCGGTTTTTGGTTTATTTGCTCACCCCTAATTACCTCCACACTTCCTCCAGCAAATATTGTCTAATTTATCGTTTTGCAATTTTTGTGCTTTCTGGACCTGCTCAATTCTGCATTTCCTTCAAGAATTCTCTTAAGGAAAACTGGATGAAATGACTTTCTCACATTATTTTGAGTCATTACCTCCACATTTCCTCCAATAAATTTTGTCTATTTAAGCCAATTATGCATTTGTGAGCTGAATGTATGGATGCAATTCCTTCACCCTTGAGGAAATAAATTGCTTGTATTTCCTTTCACCAAATTCTTAGCCAAACATTACTATTTGGCTTATCACATGATCAATTTCACCTCTGATCTATTTATTTTGCCTATATTAATTTTGTAATGGTAATGATCTCACAATTTTCTTTTACTTTTCAGGAAAAATGACTAAAGAAGCTGCTGGTTCTTCTATACCTCCTTCTGACTCACATTCCACTCATCAGGTAATGATTCTTTCTTGTCCTTTGCACTGCATCAAAGCCTTGTCTCTTCACAAGACTTTTTGATGATTGATTTTTCTGAATATGAACAGCCACAACTTACTTTTCCTCCTCTGGCCTAGACGCAAGTCTCAAAGGCTGACTACTATACTCAGTAAGTCAAAGGGTAAAAGTAAGGAGAAAGTAGTTGTGGAGACAGAAAATGATGATAGTTTAACTCCAAGGAAGAGATATCAGGTTCAAACATGCCACTCCTTAAGCTTTCTTTTTATGTTAGTTTTATTTTTGATAACTAACATTCTACTCGTTTATCAATAGCTGAAGATAGCAAGGAGAACTCTCATTCCACACATTCTCCTTATCTTGATGCTTCCTCTTCAGTCTCCTCTAAGTCAGATCCTTCATTACCTCTAGAGAAGGATACATTACCTCCAGTCCTAATTGCATTACCCCTAGAGCCAGAGTCATTACCTCCAGGATCTGATCATTCTCCTACTGCTCTAGCTCAATTACCTCTAACCTTTGATTCGACTCCTTGTGCTACTCCTCAGGTATGTACTTCTATTTCTCCATTTTCTTGACTTGTGCATTTATATATCCTTAATTAGCTTACACTTGCTTGTAATTGTTACAAGAGGTTGACTCTTAGTCCTCCATTGATGACATGGAGGTTATAGTGGATCTCAACTACTTGGAAATTCCTTTGAAGGTACCCCTAGCTCTTAGATGACTTCAGATGATGCTTCAAGGCTAAGGATTCAATGAGGTCTATCCCCAGCTTAGAAATAAGTACTCTCCAAAAATCCACAGTACCAGGTCAGCTGCCTGCTTTTGAAGAACCAGATTATTTTGAGCTTCTCTCGCCTGGAGGAGTCTAGTGCAGCTCATTTGGCAGTTTCTAGTCATCTCAATCTTTCCACCAGGAGAAAGACACCTTCTCTGTTGTGCATCTCAAGATAAAATAGATTAATGAAGAAGAAGTAGAGGGAAAAATAGCATTCCTCTAAGCAACCAAGGACATTGAAGAATATGAGGCCAAATTAGCAATTTTGAAGGCCAAAAAGATAAGCTTCTATGCAAGAACGAATAATTGACCTCCAAATACCAGAATGCAGCTTAGCAAGCTCAGTTTATTAAGAAAGCTAGTTGTCACCATAAACCCTCAGGGGCTTTTGACTTTCTATGACTTGATTCAGTTATGATGTATGTGATGTTGTGATGTTACCCAACACTTTGTACACTTGATATTGATCGTTTTGGACCTGTACATTGTGATGTATATTTTTCTTGATATTGTGACTATCACATGGCTTTTTCTGCTTCAGTTCATATCTATTTAGGCATTTTCTATATGTTGTCACTGCCCACAGCACACATCACACCACAGCCACTCATTTGCACTTCAAAATAGCCAATTTTCAGCAGAAATACTGTCAAAATTTTACAAAATTACTATCCTCTTGCAAACTAACAAACTCCACACAAAAATAAAATAAACAAAAACACACCAAAATTTAGTAAAACCAAATTTTATTTATTTACAGTAACTATCAAGCCAACTTTCACACCCAAAAAGTAAAATTTTGCCACTTTATGACTAAGTGGTAAACTTCTGGCCTGAGGCCAGTTATTATTTTTTATTTTTCTTTCATTTTCCCTACAGAGGGAAATAATTCAGCACCATCACCATTATTTATCAATTTTGCATAGTCCTCTGCAACATAATTTTTCTCTAAACCTATTGTGCCTTCTGCCCCCCGAGTATTTAGAATTTCAGTGGTATTTCTCTCAACCTTCTGAATCATGAAGTATTCTTTCTTTGGCTCAAATTTGGTTTTAGCCTGAAGTTGAACCTCCTGCTCATTTTTTTCCTTTCAGGCTGAGGAAATTTTTGATGTTCCACCCTACGCCACTGTTTATGAGATAAGATAGGTAGGGGCTCCACAAACCTTGGTTGCTTCTTGTTGAATCTTAGTGGTAGCCTCTTGTCATCCCTCCTAGGCTCAGATTTATAGTTGTCTCTCAATACATCTGCTATAAGAGGCTTTTCCTCTGGTGCTGAGAACTTCCTATGAGGGACTAATTTCCAATAGCTCATGAACCTGTTAGAATTCACATTAGAAGGTTGAACTACCTTCAAATCCATATTTATAGGATTAATTGGAATCTCCTTTTCTGCATTTATATCTGCTTCCACCTTTGGGGGTTGAAGAGAAGGCACATAATCAACCTTCCCTTGGGAAACCTGCATAGGGACCTGATGAAATAATATTTCACTTTCAGGATTCTGCATGTGGGTATCAAGAATTGCTATTTCATCAGATAGAATGTTATCCCCCGAGCCTTGCACTTGATTTTGAGAATTCGGTGATTGGCCTTGAGGGACTTGTGAATTATCTTGGGAAAATGGTGTCTGACCATGGGAAAATATTATGTGACCTTGGGGTAATAGTACCTGCTCTTGATGAACACTACCCCCCGGGCCTTTTTCCCGCTAAACATCCTTACAGTTATGAATTCCAAGCTGAGGACTTGGATTATCACCAGAAACTAGATCAGGAACTAGATCTCCATCATTAGGCTTGGGTTGAACCATCACTTTTGGAGATACTTTAGGACTTCTTTGCCTCAGATAGGCTTCAACCATCTTAGTCAATGAAGTTACCATCTTCTGTAAAGCACGAAAACAATCTTGAATAGCACTGATCATATGTACTATTGCATCTCGAACCTATTTTATTCCATCTAAGAAGATGGTTTGGGCATCAATGCCCACAGTTGCAGTAGTATCCAAAATTTGGCTTGAATAGCCAAAAGCTGATGCCTCGATCCAAGTTTGATCCTGAGGCACCCATCCTCTATAGGTTTGTTGCATCTGATCACCTGTTCTTACAGGCGTGTTGGTCGGATTACCAACCCAAAAGATTTCTCTATTAAAGTTGAACACTCCATTGGAATGTGTCCCACCGGGTATGCCAAAAGATTGTTAGCACAAATTTTTGGCAAACTGGATGTGAAGTCCCACCGAGCGTGCCAAAAGATTGTTGGTGCAATTTTTAGCAAATTAAAATTGTGAACGTGCCAGTGAAGATTGATTTTCTAAATTTATAAATACTGACTTCTTTCAGACAATTGCGGATTCTCAAGCGCCTTTACCATAATTTGTTTGAGTTCCAAGGATGTAAATGTTTGTGTTTGATTGTAAATGATAATTTGTTACTGGAGGTAATGGTAATTTAACTAAAGAAAATGATAAATGAGCTAAAGGTAATGAAAGTATGCTTGAGGTAATGACAGTACACTTTGAGGTAATTGAAATTATATTGGAGGTAATGAAAGTATGCTTGAGGTAATGACAGTACACTTTGAGGTAATTGAAATTATATTGGAGGTAATAAAAATATGCTTTAAAGAAATCAAAATTCTGCTGGAGGTAACAAAAGTATGCTTTAAGGTAATGCTGGAGGTAATAACAAAACAATAAGCTTAAGAAAATTTAAAATTGTATTAAAATAGTAGTAATACAAACTTTTCTGGAAATAAAAGCGTAAAAATGCTATAAACTGAAGGAAATGACTATTAGAAAATTGCTAAAATTTGGATTGGAATGTTTATTTGCTGATTGATTGTTGTTGTTGATGTTGATTGGATTGGTTGTGTTGGTTATTGATTGGTTGTTGATTGATTGTGTTGATTGTTGGATGTTGCTTGCCTTCCTTTTATAGTCCACAAGCTTAGTGCAAAAGTAAATTTCTCTTGAATGCCGCCATTATTACCTTCAATGACTCCTATAACTTGCGCGCCTCTTGGATTACCTTCAGCTTAGTAGTCTTCCTTTGATTACCTCTAAAATTTTCTTCAACTTAATCCCTAAGTTTTCAGCTTCTCTGTATTTAATTTTAAATTCCAGAAGTTTCAAAGAACTTGTAACCTGCTCCATTGAATTTCCTTCAATGTTCCCTCTAAAATTTTCTTCCTTCTTTACAAAGTCTTCAATTTAACCAGTTCAATTTTTGATTTCTCCAGTATCTTCTTAAAGGTTCTTTAGCTTTAATTCCCCCAAGCTTGCTCCTTGAATTTTCTCCAACTCTTCAGTGCCTCTGCTTGATTTTTCTCGTTACCTCCAGAAGCTTCTTTCTTCAACTCAACAATTTCTTTCCTCAATTAATTTTGAACGGGCTGGATCTTGATACTGGGCTTCATTTGGGCCTTATTTTTAACAATGGACTAAAAATTTATATTTTGGTACAAACACAATGTAAAAAAGCATTGGCTAAGATCTAAAATTTTTAATTCTGTTGTATTAAGCTGTTAAATTTCAATTATGCTGTATTAAATTATTGAATTTTTTAGGGATAACAAGATTATTAGTCTTATAAATTATATTATTTTTTCAATTAAGTCCTATAAGAAAATTTATTTACAATCAAGTTCTATAAGTTTTTAAAAAACTTTCCGTTAGTCATATCCGTCAGTCAAAATAATTTTCCATTAGTCAACCCTCAAAATCAAACTTTTTTTTACATTTCAGTCCTAAATTTTTTAAAAAAATATTATTTTTGATATTTTAAATAAATAATATTTTTATTTTTATCTATAACTTATTCTATTATATTCAACTTTCATAATTACTATATAACTCACTAAAATAATTTTTAAATTTGTTAAAAGTAAAATTAAAAATATTTTTTTTAAATGATTAGTTATATTAACAATGATAATGAAAACTAATTAAATAAGCTTCATATTTAAATTAGGCTATTTTCTAAGAAATATTTGAATAATAAAATAAATGAATATATTTTAATTGTTATAATAAAATATAATTAATTTAAGGTAAAATATAATAAAAATTTTCTATTTTATTTAAATTAATTAGATTTTATAATAAAAAAATAAAATTATTAATTAAATTATTTTATTCTTCAAATATTTATTGCAAAATAGCCTAATTTTGAAAATAATATAATTTTGTAAGTTATCTAATTAAAATACAACTGAGTTTGAAATTTAGTTAAAATCTAACACAAATTACAATATTGAAAAAACTAATTAAGTTTATCCAAGTATAAATATTTATTCATTTAAGATATATTAATTAAATTATATTTGCAAATAATTAAAAATACTTAATTATTTATATTTGTCATTGGTAATAAAAATAGTAATTTAATAAAAATATTTTTAATTTTAATTTTAGTGAGTTATATAGTTATTATAAAAGTTAAATAATAGAATAAGTCATAAATAAATAAATAAAAATATTATTTATGTAAAATATGCAAAAAAAAAATGATAAATATTTATAGTTTTAGGACTGAAATGTAAAAAAAAAAAAATTGATTTGGATGGTTGACTAACGGAAAATTGATTTGAATAACCGATAGGACTAACAGAAAGCTTTTTTAAAATTTATAGAACTTGATTGTAAAATTTTTTTTTTGTAAGACTTAATTGAAAAAATGATATAATTTATAGAACTAACAGCGTTGTTATCCCTAATAATAATAATAAATAAGACTTTTGCTATGGTGCAAATGTTTGTATTTATACAAATAAAATTACAATAGTTAGATTAATTTTTATTTAATTACAACCATTGATTATATTGGTGTATCAATACTTGTAAAATATATCAATGGTTATAATTAATTAAATTTTAATATAACGGTCATAATTCCAGTTGTATAGATACAACTGTTTGTACTGTAGAATGACTCAATAATAATAATGGAAAAATACATAAAAACTCCAAACCTTTTGAGGTAATTGAAACTTGAACCCTATTCAATTTTTTCTGTCAAATTAAACCACAATATTTCAAAGTTGTCAAAATTAGCCCTCCATTAAAATTCCTTTAACGGACAACTAATGTGTCCGTTAGTGGAGCCCATTTTCTGACACGTGAGGTCTGCAGGTGCTAAGTGGATTTGAGTGATTACATAAAGAACCATAACCTTTTATTAAACTTGCAAAATAAATCCTAATAAAATAGTCAAAACTTTTTAATTAAAAAAATTAATTTTATTAAATTATTAGAATAATTTCAATAAAATAAATAATAGAAATGAGTGTGAGATTCAATACTTTGTTATTAATAAAATATTATTAAATATTTAAAAAATTCATAAAAATATAAAACATAATTTATCATATATTTTAAAATCAAAAAATACAAAAATATGAAAATAAAAGAAAAAGTACTGAAAAGTGGAGAAATTATTTTTGAGATTAATTACACTCCAATTTGATAAAACTAAAACTAATTTATAACAAAATTTATTTTTTATTATTATATTTATGTATACTATTATAAAAATTTCCTTACTATATTTGTTGAATTTTTCATTTTTTTATATTTTAAAATTTTTCATATTTTTATTATAAAAGAATAAATAAGAAACTTTTTATAATAAAATATAAAAATATAAAGATAAAAATAAGTTTTTATTTTGTTATAAATTAGTTTTAGTTTTAGTTTTATTAAATTGAAGTGGAATTAATTTTAAAAATAATTTCATTAGTTAACAATAATGGTATATTCTAATCTAGTACATTTTTTTGAATTTTCTTATATATATATATTTTAAAATATATGTTAAATTATGTTTTATATTTTTATGAAATTTTTAAATATTTATGAATATTTTATTAACAATAAAGTATTGAATCTCACACTCATTTCTATTATTTATTTTATTAAAATTATTCTAGTAATTTTAATAAATTTAAATTTTTTAATTAAAAGTATTCGACTATTTTATTAGGGTTTATTTCACAAGTTTAACAAAATATTAGGGTCCTTTATATAATTACTCAAATCCACTCAATACCTGTAGGCTCATGTATCAAAAAATGGGCTCCACTAACGGACATGTCAGCTATTCGTTAAAAGAATTATAACAGAATGCTAATTTTGACAACTTTTGAAATGTTGTGTTCTAATTTGACAAAAAAAATTGAATACGATTTAATATGCAAATACCCAAAAGGTTGGGACTTTTTATATAATTTTTCCTAATAATAATAAGGGTAAATTGCTAAAATCTCCTGAAGTTTGGTCAAATATATTAGTCGATACTTTATTTTTGAAAAATATATTATGACATCTCTGAGATTTGTTTCTGTTATATTGGTTCATTCCTCGATTAACTTTTCCTTCAATTATGAGCTAAAAGTATAATTTTTTTGTGACATAAAATATTTTTAGTCCTTAAAATTTTTTCTTTCTACCATTTATACCCTTTTTACTTATTTTCCATTTATATCAATTACAAAAAAATTTTACGTTAAAATATAAATTATTTTATTTTAAAATTTTCATATTTAAAAATAATATATAAATAAAAATTTCTATTATAAATTAATTTTTTTATATTTTTCAATTAAAATTATGATTAAAAAAATTATGATAAGATTATGATAAAAATTTATTACAAAAACTTTTCTATTTAAATAAATTTTAGATTTTATAGTCTTTGGTAACTTAGATTGCCCCCTTATCAAAAAGTTGAACTTCTTAAATTATTTTGAAAATTGACTTAAAACTTATATTATGAAAGCTTATATAAAATAATTTAATTTCAAATTTTAATTATGAGCGAGCATAAATGTAAAAGTTAACATTTATAAAGGATATGACCAAATAAATTATCAAATAATACAAATTTTATATTTTATTTTATAAAAAATAAAAAAATATGTAAAATAAAAAATAAAATTATCAGACAATATAAATTTACAAAATTTTATGTAAAATTATTATATTTTTATATTGTTGACAAAACAATGCCTTTAATTGAATTAACTTTCCTTCTATTTCAATGCTACACACACAACTTAAACTGCATAAGATGACAACTACAAGTGTTATAAATAAATCGTCTAAAATAAGATAATTAGTTTTTGAACATGAATATTTTTGTAAAATGGTACAAATGACAAATAAGTAAAAAAGTATAAATGATAGAAAGACAAAACTTTATGGACTTAAAAGAAACATTATATATTACAAAAGTTACACTTTATCCCAAACCTCAGGGAGGTTTTAGTAATTTATCCTAATAATAACAAAACTTTTTACCATAGTGCAAATGTTTGCACCGGTACAAATAAAATTACAACCGTTAAATTAATTTTTATTTAATTACAACCATTGATTATTTTAGTGTATCAATACATGTAAAATATATCAATGGTTACAATTAATTGACAATTAATTCAATGACTAATAGTTTCATTTGTACCGGTGTAAATATTTGTACAGTAGAATGACTCTAATAATAATAATAATAAGGCTTTTGCTATAGTGCAAATGTTTGCACTGATAAAAATGAAATTATAACCATTAGATTAGTTTTTATTTAATTACAACCATTGATTATCTTTGTGTATCAATATCTGTAAAATATATCAATTGTTACAATTAAATGACAATTAATGTAATGGCTAATAGTTTCATTTGTACCGGTGTAAATATTTGCACAGTCGAATGACTCAATAATAATAATAATAATAATAAATAATGGGTTTTGCTATGCTACAAATGTTTGTATCTATACAAATGAAATTAGAATCGTTAGATTAATTATTATTTAATTATGACCATTGATTACATCGTTGTATCAATATCGGTAAAATATATCAATGGTTATAATAATAATAATAATAATAATAATAATAATATAATTTGTTAGTATTTTTTTCGATGCCAGGTCACCAAAGGGATCTGGAATCTGGATCTTGATCTTCTATGTATGCGTTGTACTGCAAATTTGGACCCAATTCTTTTTCTTTCAAATGCAAGTTATCAAAATATTTATCAAATTCTTTTTTGCCCTCGCCTTCTCTCTCCTGGAAGGCCTATAATTGAATATAAGTGGAGATGGGAAACATTAGGTGTCTTTTTTATTTTTTTTAGAAGGGGAAGCCGGACAAAATATCATAAAGCCCCAAAAGCCAATAAATCGAAATAATAGAGCCGACAGATCTT
Source organism: Macaranga tanarius (assembly GCA_949673435.1). Classification (NCBI taxonomy): domain Eukaryota; kingdom Viridiplantae; phylum Streptophyta; class Magnoliopsida; order Malpighiales; family Euphorbiaceae; genus Macaranga; species Macaranga tanarius. The sequence goes on along the minus strand of CATIWO010057892.1, from coordinate 3,940 downwards.
GAGTTTGGAGACTGTATTCCTATCTTAATTAAAAGTTCCTGGATGGTTATTAAAAAAAATTTTTATATAAAATTTGAATAATTTAATCATTTACTAGTTAAAATTTAAATTAAATAAAAAATTTAGTTTTAATTTAGTAGAAAATATGTTTCCTATTTTAATTAGGTTGACTTTTATTTTAAATAATATAAATTAAATTAGATAATTTTGGAGATTTTAGAGTGATTTTATTTTTAAATATTTTAATTTTACTTTATTTTCATTATCATAAAATGAGAGTAGTTCTCATCATTTAATAGTGATTATTTAATAAACTGTTACCTTATAAAAAAAATAAATATATAAAGCACAATTAATTAAAACTAAGTTAATAAACTTTATAAAATAATTAATTAAGAAAAATATTAAAATTATGCCGGACTATGAGAATAAATTTTTTAAAAATATTAAAAAATTATTTCTAAAATAGAAAAATATAACGTCAAAATTGTTGCTATAGTGTTGTACAATTGTTTAAATAGAAAATTTTGTAAAGATTGTAGTAAAGTCTTGTATTATAAATTTTTATGAAGTTTTTAATGTTAGATTATTATATAGATAAAATAATACTTTAATTATTTTTAAAAATTTATTACATTAAATTATAGTGATAAAAGAATTAAAATAGTTATTTATTATTTTTATTATTTAGATTTTTTATTAAAATTTAATAAAAAAAATTTAAAATTAAGTTTATTAAAAAAATTTTATTATCTAATTATCAACTAAAATAAAAAATACTATATGCAATTATTTTTAGAGTAGAAAACAATATTAATATTAATATTAAAATATTCAAAAGATAATGTGTAATTTTTCAAGTAGAATTTTTTTTAAATTACAAGTTATTAAATTTTTAATATTATATTATCATATAGACAAAATAATACCTTTATTGTTTTTTAAAAATTTTATTAAAATTTAGTACGAAAAAATTAATAAATTTTTTTATTATCTTATGATTATAAATTTTTGGAAGATATTGTATAAAATTATTTTTGGAGTAAAAAAAAATAGCATTGTAAAACATTGAATATATTATAAATTATTAAATTAAGTCTAATAAAAGATATGTGCATATAAGATAACTTAATATAATCATTTTTAAGTAATATTGTTTATTAATTAAAATATTTTAATGAAATAATTTATGTGAAAAAAAAGACATTATAGGTTTAATAAATTATTTTTTTAAGCGAAGAGTTTTGATATATTTTATATATGTTTAAAAATATTAAAATTTTTAACAAAATAAAATAAAAATTTCACTGTGTTACAAATTATAATAATAGTAGCAGCAGTGGTAATAATAATAATAATAACAAAACCAAATCACATGTTTTATTATTTTATGGATAATTAAGAGTTTAAAAAATTATTATTCACGCATACAGTATGTTGTTAAATATTAGTGCAGGCAGATTGTTAAGAATCTTAAGATCAAATATATATATATTTTTTTGAAATAAAAGAATTGGATTGAGCAGAAGAAGCAGGAGAATCCCGACTTACACCATCAGATGCAAAAGAAGGAACAATAACTATAAAGAAGAGAACCCTCCCCAGATTGAAGATGTAACATCTTTATCTATCATTAACTCCACTAGTATACTTAACTAATGGAATAATTATAGGAGAGATATTACCTCAACTAACAGAAAGAATCTTTTAACAACAGTTTCATTTTATATATATTCATTTCTATAATGATACCACCTAATTAAGAAAATTTATGATAATAGATCAATGAATCTCAATATTTCTAGAATCAAAATTTGATGGCAATGAAATATTTCTTTACATAAATATGCAAATACATATAAACATATACTTAAACATAAACATCCATCTAAATTCGTTCTTCTTCTATATATATCCACAAATATATACAAATGAGAGTACCAGATGCCATAAAAATAATTTGAAAATACAACAATATATATGCTCCAGCATCTCTCTTTTAGGGGTCGGATCCTGAATCGACTGAAAAGTAGTGCATGTAGAGGAAACTCCAGTCACCCGGCCAAAACCACCATAGATCACCCATCCTAACAATTCAAAAAGGTATCCCAATAAAAGCTCTAAGGGTGTGGTCTGGCCATACAGTAAAAAGACCAAAAAGGATGTAGACTCTATATCTCAATATCACACCTAAGTCAGGGTGACCTGGATATTCGTGGTGGTCTCGTAGAATATCCTGAAAGTGGTACAAATGCTGTCTAGGTGCTCCTCTCGGATGGTGGACATACGAACCAACACCCCTATGGGCTCGATTGTGACTCAGAAAGTCAGGTCAGCATCAACATCATAATACACGGTATACTTCACTAAATTCTCGGCTTCCGTGACTTCATAAGTCATGGTGGTCCACTGGACGGCCATATCCTTAATACATATATATATATATATATATATGCAAGTACTAACACCTAAGCTAAAAGACAGTTTAAAATAAAGGGATGAGTAATTTCATAGGAAAATTACCCAGTGAGTGGCTCTAGATAACAATGCAATACATCACAATCATAAAAGAAAATATTAAAGCAACAATCCAACAATTAAATTTCTTATTCTCTACTAAATGAAATTAAAATTAAAGGTAATTAAATAAATGAAGTTGTAAAATTTCAAGAATAATTTCGCTAACTCTCATTTCTTTATATTTAATAAACTATTTTTTACTAAATAGTTAAATTTCTCATACCACTGCACGTTATATGCAATGGAATTAAATTTTCAAATTTCTTGTTCTTAATATATTTTTTTTATCACATTCTTTAAATTGTATATTATACTTTCGTGAGCTTGCTAGCTCTCTTCATGTTTACATATCATGTATATTTATTCATTGTATAATATACCATCTCACTATAATACTATATCTCTCGAATATACCATTATAATTCAAATATCACAACACTTAGTATTTCAACTCAAGATTCTCACACAGTCCAAACTAATCGTTTCTTTTATCATCATTTCTCAATAATTTCGTATGCATATTTATCAACCATATGGATTCGCCTCAAAGGCACCTCTGAACTCATGCGTTGTCCCAAAGCCAGTTATTATTTAGTTGGCCAACTCACTCTCAACAATATCCATACATATACATATGTATATCTCTCTTTATTCATATATATAAAATATTTACGTCTTTACTTTCATATTACAGTTTCAATTATAACGTTAAATTTCAATTATCATTTGGAATACATTGATAACTTTGATTTTCTTTCGTACTTTAAATTTCATATGTACTTAGTTCAACGCAACTTAAATTATGAATTTAGTCTCTATATTTAAGACTTGAGGATTTATCCACTTTACCTGATATGTCAGGGATTCCATTTCACTTTATATCAATGATCTGGTTTCATTTTACTTAATTTAGTTAAATCACATTAATTTTGATGTTAACGTATGTGTATACATATTTTGGTTTGGGTTTACATTCCTAAGTTTACGTTTTGATCCATTATTAGTGCAGAATCGAGCTATAGAGGCGCCTTCTCAGCACCATTGAGGTGCCTCTTTAGTACTAAGGCATTACCGTAGTACTAAGGTGCCATCTCCAACCATTGAAGAGTCATCTCAATGCTACTCAGGTGTCACCTGATCATTCAAGCGCCACCTGAGTACATCTCAGACACGTTCTGCACTGAAAGTTGACAAAAAAAAACTCCACCTAAAAGTCTGGATTTTTCCACCAATTATATCATAAATTACTACAATACAAATTCCATTCATTTAAATACACTAACAACATGAATTTGGTAATATATATACATTATTCTCTACAAGAAAAACAACAATTCTACACTATAGTTCAACAAGTCCAAGTTGAAAATTTAAAGAAAAATAATAAAAGATAACCACTCACAAGATTAAAAGCTTAAAT
>CATIWO010057885.1:0-18713 GCA_949673435.1 Macaranga tanarius | reverse complement strand
GAAACCTTAGTATATATGTTGATCGGAGCCTTAACTACTAGAGCAAAGGCTATGTCTTCACAATCTAAATATCAATGGAATGATATTGAATGAAAAATACACAGAGTATTTTTGTGTGGAAAAAGAAGGAGGAAAAAATTATGCAGAAAAAATTTTTGTTCTGCCTTATTGTTAGGTTATCCCTGGGTTATATTACGTACAAAACATAAAACTCATACTCTACAAAAGAGTAGGAAGTAGACTTCTAATAGGAGTCTTTTACATCATATCCAAAACTTAAACAAATTAAGTCATGAGTGTATATATCTTACATAAATTTTGAAGTTCAGCAATTTAATTAGAAAAAAATATTAAGACACCAAAATAGTAAAAATTAAAAGGTTGAGACACCAAAAATACAAATTTTCCATTTAAAAACAATGAACATAAAGAATTGATTAAGTTTTCAAATACATCATTAATATGAATTATTGATTGGAAAATAATGATTCATGATTAAAATAAATTGTAAGTAAAAAATTTTAAAAATATTATTTAATTAAAACTTCAAAAGTATAATATTTTTGTAATTTTAAGATTAAATTATAAGAAAATTTTAATTTAAAAATTAATTAATAGAAAATTACTTTAACTAATAAATAAAACTAAAAGAGTATTTTAAAATATGTAGAATTTAATTAAAAAATAATTTTCATTTAGGACTTCATTGTAAAATGATAAAAAAAAAAAAAAACTAGTATTAAAAATATTAATCTCTCATAAAATTAATATATATTTTTATTTTAATTACCAATATAAAATAATGAACAATATGACGATGATTCAATGATCATAATAGTTTGTTGCTTCGTGGTTGTCAGCACCTAACTTTTAGGCTGCTGAAGAATACATTGAAAATTCGATAATGATCACCATTATAATTATTTATTGCAGATGGTTGTTGTGAAAAAACTGACAAAGGACCTTGGAAAACTTTAAAATTAAAAAACCAAAAAGTCTTTGAAAAAATTGTATTAAATAAAATAATTTTTTTCTTTTTTCTTTTTTAGGTAGTTAATTGTAATTTATAAAAAAATAAGGATCAAAGTGTAATATATCCCCCTTTCTATACATTTACACACTCACGTGATTTTCACTTTTTCTTTTTTATTTGATTTTGTCACTTTTTTTTTTTATGTATTTGTATATCTTTATTTAGTTAGGATATATTTTACTTTTAATACTCTTATCCTAGTAGGTTAGTTTTAGGATTTGTAGATTCTTGTATAAATACTATTTTAATTAGGGGGAAGAGAGAAAAATATATAGGTTCCATTTAACTTGTTTTTTAACTGAGTTTTTTCTACGTTTTTTTTTTCCTTCTTTTATTTTGAGTTTTCTCTACGTTTTTAAATTAGTGTAATTTAAAAGTAAGAACTTAATTGGCTAAGAATGAAAAATTAGAAGGACTTAATTGGCGTAATTTAAAAATACATAAATTTAATATATATTTTGTAAGGACTTGTTTAGATATAATATTAAAATATAAGATTGAAATTTAACAAAAGGATACAATTTATAAAAAAACAAAAGTATAAGAATTTAATATTTACAAATAAATGTACGATGACTTAATAATAATAATAATAAAAAAGACTGAATGATTGAGGGACTGCAGAATGAGTTTTTTCCAAACACTTTTTAAGGGCTATTTTTGTTTCTGCGTGTGTACACATATAAAATGGTTGAACTTTAACTTACTTTTCATTTCAGTTAAGTTTTTCTTTTCACTCATTCAACAAAATTTGAAAATAATTATTTTATTTTTATTTTTAATCATAATAATTAAATTTTTATTTCTTATTTCATTTTCGTTAACTTACGTTTCACTTTTCATTTATTTAACTAAATTTTAAACAACAATTATTTTATTTTTATTTATTTTATTTTATATTACTTTAATAAATTAAATAATTTTAAATTTTAAATTTAATTTGACGAATGAAAGAAAGAGTAATTTTTTTAAAATTGAAAAATAAGAAAAATAAATATAATACAAAAATAAGACATTTAAATTAAGTTATTGTTCAAAATAAGACAAAAAGCATTTTAACCAATAAAATATATTAAAAACATCATTTTAAAAAATATTTATTGTAAAAAAAAAAAGTTGAAACATTAAAATAGCAAAAATTAAAAAGTCAATATACCATTTATGTATTTTACCTATAAACTAATATAAATATAAGCTAAGGAAGCAGAAGCTTTGGGAGTGAGGGAGGCGTTAAGTTGGTTGAAAATATTCCATTTCCCCAAAGTAATAGTAGAAGTTGATGTAACATCCCCTATCACAACTATACACGTGGCATAAGGAAAATTTTTGCAAATAATATATATATACATGAACTCAATGTATTAGTTACTTATGCACATAACATTGACTATTTCTCATCGTGTTCATCACACATGGCTATATTGTGTTCATAATATCATTACAAAATATCAAAATATCACATGATAATGAGGATGGGGTATGATTACACCAAACTCGCCTCTGGCCCACCTGATATCACTACCAAATGTAAACTTCAAGCTTTAACTAACTATGTCCTGAAAAATATAGATGCAAAAGGGTGAGCTTGCTACTCAGTAAGTAATTACTACTACAATTATATATATCAACTTCTCAAGAACTAATTAAACTAGCTAACGAATATATCAAGTATTTAATGGTCTAATATTCAAGCTTTTAATATAACTTAAAGGTGTATCATGATTGTAAGCTTGAGAGTTTTGATCATAATAAGAAGTTAAGACCAATTAAGGACTAAAAGAATAAGCCATCACAAAGAGTCCCGTGCCACCCACGGTCTGCCCTCACGATTGTGACCAAGAGGGTCACGATCATGAGGAGATCATGAGAGAAGGCTAAATTATTGTTCATAACCACCTGCACTGCTCATGATCCGCCCCTCACGGTCGTGATGGGCTTGCTCACGACCGTGAGACACCCCTTTCGATCGTGAGGGTTCCAAATTGCACCATTCCACACTTTAAACAATCATTTAGCAAGAGTAAACTATAATATACCCAAAAGTAGGCTTAGAGTTAACAGAAAACATCTCAAAAGTATACACAAACACCATAATCTCATTCTTAAATGTATCACATTCTAATAAATAGCAATTGCAATCATTCATGTTCATAATTTCAACTCATCAATGGGAATAATCTAAATTAAGATTCATTTGTAAGCATAAGCTCAAAGAACACATATCAAACTCACTATTTAGTATCCGGCTGGATCCATTCTTACTCACTTGTATCACACTTATCCCATATGGCTTAATCTCACACAAATACAATCTCATACATATCATAGACATGCCAAGCCGCCCGACTCATCCTCATACAGTATTATTGGCATGTCACTCATAAATAGTATGCCATATCTGCCTGGCTCATTCTCACATATATAATAATGGCATACTTTACACATTTATCGACAATGCCAACCATTAGGCTCATTCTCACACAATATCATTTAAGGTATGATGCTCACACATTGCCACCCAACTCATAACCTCACCATAATCACACACGTGATCACCCGGCTCATTCTTTACATTTACACACATTAAGTTCACATATCAACATATATCACCACATTTCACACTTTGAGTATACACATTGCATCAACTATATTCAATAGCAAAATTCTATATTCTCATCACATTCCACCACATATCTGAACATCAATATATCATACACATGTACATTTTTTATTTAAGTTTATAATCCAAGCATAAATTTTAATGTTATTATATATGAGAGAAATTAATATATATATATATATATGATATTAATAATCATTTACCAAAAGTGCTTCCAAACTTCAATAAGAGGGTTTTCTCCTAGTTAGTGGTGTCTTCCTTCCCCTTTTCAACTCCTACATGTAATCACATATCAATCACATATAGCCACATCACACACTTGCACCCAACTCAATTAGGTGCAACTTATTACTCAAAGTTTAACATATTCAAATGATATGTATACAAGTCCAATGACTATGATTTTTCTACTAATGCTTGAATTAGGAGTCTACTTTCATTTCCAATTACAATTACTTAATTTGGATATGTATAAAATTATTTATGAATTTTTAAACATAATTGGGTCACACAGAGCCACCAGGGTAAGCAATAAAATGTGGAGCCCTATTAGATTTCCCTTCTAATAACAATTTCAATTCAAACTCGAAACATAAAAGTTGTAGAGGACTCTTTAAAATTTTTAGAGCATCAAATCTTGCTTAAATTAGAGCTCTAAAACTCAACTTATAGCAAAAATCCTAAGACTGATTAACTATGAAAATAGAGCACGAATTTTATAATTAACACAACTTAACTATAATCAATAATTATGCATACATAGCTTACCAATTGGTGTTCCAAATGCTTGTAAAACTCCTAAAACTTCCTAAAGTTATTGCCAATTGATTAAAACTAGATCAAATTCTCTAACCCTTTTTAAGTTCAATAATCTCTCCTATTAATATAATCTCTCCTTTAATCCTCACCCTATACATGGATACATATACCACCATATATATGCACACACATTTGACTTCCCATATGGTTAAAACTCAAGGGGCTTCTAGATAAAACCTTAGGATAATTATCACTAAATATCCATTTCACCCCTTAATGAAGTGTAGATATTACATGTTAACCCTTATGCTTTCAATTGTGTAAAGTTAATCTCATTTTCCTTGCAATTAGATCCTTATCCCTATTTTATAAACACTCTTATTCTTAAATTAAATCCATTACTATACTCTATATAAAATGGAATGTATGCTGAATGGTTAATGTATCTAAAGTGTAGGTGTTATATTTCTCCCCTCCTTAAAAAGAATTTCATCCTCGAAATTAACTACTCACCACTCTCAAAAAATAAATATGGATATTTCTGTTTCATTTTCTCTTCTACCTCCCATGCAGCTTTTTTAAGTGAATGATGGCTCCATTTCACCTTTACCATTGGAATTTTTTTATTCCTCAACTGCTTCACTCTTCCTTCTAGGATGTCTATTGGTTCTTCCACATACGTTAATCCTTCAAACATCTCTATCTCTGACTCTTGTATAATATGGCTAGGATTCGATCTATACCGTCTCAGCATTGATATATGAAACATATCATGAATAGAAGATAATTTTCTTGGTAAAGCTAGCTTATATGCCAATTGTCCCACTTTTTCTATAATTGTGTATGGTCCTATATATCTTAGACTCAACGTCCCTTTCTTACTAAATCTTAAAATCTCTTTCCATGGTGATACTTTTAAGAAAACCTTCTCTCCAACACTATACTCTATTTCCAGTAGTGTCAATCCGCATAACTTTTCTGAAAATCCTGAGCCACTTTTAAACATTTCTTGACCACTTGAATTTTATCTACTATTTCTTATACCAAATCTGGTCCTTCAAGTTGCCTTAAGCCTTCAACATCCTAACATATCAGACTTTTACATTTTCTCCTATACAAGGCTTTATAAGGTGCCATTCCAATGCTAGTTTGATAACTATTGTTGTAAGTAAACTCCATCAATGTTAAGTGATCATCTCAATTACCTTTGAATTCCAATGCACAAGCTCTTATCATGTCTTCTAATGTTTAAATTGTCCTCTCTGATTATCCATTTATTTATGGATGAAAGGCTATACTAAAGTACAATTTTATTTGCAAAGCCTTCTATAAACTTTTCTAGAAATATGATATAAATCTCGGATCTCTATCAGATACAATTGACAAAAGAATCCTATGTAGTCTCATAATTTTTATGATATATAAAGAAGCTAACTTATCTAAAGAATCACCTGATTGAATTAGCAAGAAATAAGCTGTCTTAGTAAGTTGATCAACTATTACCCATACAGCATCATGATTTCGAAAGGTACGTGGCAACCCAAGCATAAAATCCATAGTTATTCTTTCCCATTTCCATTCTAGTATTGTCAAAGGATGCAACTTCCTAATGGAGGCTTGATGCTCTGCTTTCACCTGTTAACATATCAAGCATCTTGCAATAAATTCTGCCATATCTTTTCTCATTGTTGGCCACTAATAGAAAGGCTTCAAATTCTAATACATTTTAGTACTTTCCCGGATGTATAGCATAAGGTGTATTGTGAGCTTCATTCATAATTTACCTTCTTAGTTCCCCGATATTCGAAACACACATACGATTACCAATCACCAACAGGCCATCCTCTCTACTTTTAAACTGAGTGTTGACTCTGGCTTCCACTTTTTCTTTCATCTTTTTCAAATATGAATTTCCATCTGGACATTTCTAATTTGATCCACTAATGATGATTTAATTTGCAATGTAGCCAATAAATGATTTTTCCCAACATTAAAAGATACATTCATTGTCTGCAATGCCACAAGATTCTCCATTTTATAGCAAATTATCCCAGCAGATTACTCTACAGTTTTTTAACTCAAGGCATTAGCTACTACATTTTCTTTTCCCGGGTGGTACTCAATGGTGCAATAATAGTCTTTCAATAATTCCATCCATCTTCGTTGTCTCAAGTTCAATTCCTTCTGAGTGGGAATGTACTTTAAGCTTTTATAATCAGTGAAGATGGAAAACGATTCTCCATATAAATAATGTCTCCAAGTCTTTAACGCATGAACAATGGCAGCTAATTCTAAATCATGGGTAGGGTAATTCATCTCGTGAGGCTATAACTATCTGGAGGCGTAGGCTATTACCCTTCCATTTTGTATTAGTACACATCCTAATCCTTACCTCAAAGCATCAGTATACACTATAAAACCTCTATTTCCAGTTGGCAACACAAGTACATGAGCAGTAGTGAGAGCTTCCTTCAATTTCTGAAAGCTACATTGACATGCCTCACTCTATTAGAAAGAGGCATTCTTCTTCAACAAATTTGTTAAAGGTCTAACAACAACAGAAAAATCATTCACAAACCTACTATAATAACCAGCTAATCCCAAGAAACTTTGAACTTCTGTCATATTTTTGGGTACTTACCACTCCAAGATAGCTTTAATCTTCGATGGATTCGACTTCACGCCTTCCTTAGATACTATATGCAAAAGAATGCAATCTCTTTCATCCAAAATTCATATTTACTGAATTTAGCATACAATTGCTTCTCTCTTAGTATCTTCAAAAATATTCGAAGATGCCTCTCATGTTCTTCTTAGCTTGGAGAGTAAATAACTATGTCATCAATAAATACAATAACAAATTAATCTAAATACGGCTGGAAATTCTTATTCATCAAATACATAAATGATGCTAGTGCATTGGTTAACCCAAATGGCATAACCATGAATTTATAGTGCCCATATCTGGTTCTAAACACTATTTTAGGGATTGAATGCTCTACCACCCGAAGTTGCCAATATCTCGATCTCAAATCTATCTTTAAAAACTCTGTAGTATCTTTCAACTGATCAAACAAGTCATCAATCCTTGATAATGGATATTTATTCTTTACTGTGATTCTATTTAACTATCTGTAGTTAACATACAACCTCATACTACCATCCTTATTTTTCACAGATAATATTGATGCTCCCCATGGTGATCTGTTTGGCCTGATAAACCCTTTTTCTAATAATTCTTCTAGTTGCTTCTTCAATTCTTTTAATTCTAAAGGTGTCATTCTATATGGAGCAATTGATATTAATGTCGCTCCTGGAATAATTTTAATTTCAAAATTCACTTTTTGATGTGGAGGCAACCCTGGTAACTCATCTAAAAATACATTAGGAAACTCCCTAACAACTGGCACATCTGTTACCCCTGGACTAACCTTTGTCGTGTCTATGATGTTAGCCAAATAAGCTTCACATCTATCTTTAATCAAATAAAATGTTGTTGTACCTGAAATTAAACAAACAGGGATAATTTTCCTCTCACCCACTAACACTGTCCTTTTTTACCCCCAAAACATCTATAATTACTTCCTTCATAAAATAATTCACAATGGCATGATATTTGGACAACCAATCCATTTCCAAAATAACATTAAACTCTTCTAGTTTAATAACTATTAAGTCTGCACGTAAAGTCATACTATCTACCTCTATAGAATATAATTTAATCACCACATTTATAATTATAATACCTCCAGTAGGTATAGAAACACACATGTTATATCCTAATGATTCGATGGTGCCATGAATACTCAATGCAAAATCATATGATATAAATGAGCATGTAAAACCAGGAACTATCAACACAAATCCATTATGACCAAGGACAGTAAATGTACCCATAACCACATCCGATGCCACAGGAGCTTCTTGTCTTGTAATTGCATACACCCTGGCTTGACTTTGAGTCTGACCAATGGATCCAGTTGGTGTTATAGTGCAAACTCCACTTCCTTTTCCACAAACTCTACCTCGACAAATTTGGGGATTATTTTCTCCAGTACTGCTTTGCCCTGCTATTTAAGGTCCTTCTACATTTTTCTTCACTGAACAATCTTTTATAAAATGTAATACTCGCCCTTTTAGCCTATGTATTTATGATGTATGGATTGCATTTTTATACATGTTAGATATTGGTCTTTATTAAAGTTTAAGAATGTACTTGAGTTGTAGAGATTAGATTGTAAGAAAAGTTTAAAGTGAATTGTCACAATTAGAAGTTGTGGGCTAATGTGAAGTAATGCCACTTCATTAAGGAGACATTTGGTTATTTTGGTGATATTTATTAGAATATTATTATTATATTAGTTATTTAGTGATATATATGTATTAAATAAGTTAATATTATATTAGTGATAAAATATAATTATGGAAGAAGACTTTAGGGTGTATATTTGGTGAGGTTTGATTGATTTAAGTGTTATGTGAATATTTAATTGTATTAATGTGTATATGTATGTGTGAGTGTGTAGAGAATTAGGAGGAAGAATAGAAGAGAGTTCTTGGTAGATTTTAAGAGAGTTTGTGAGCTTATTCAATGGATCAAATCATTTCTTAAGGAAGCTTTGGAGAGTTCTTTTATTTATTAGAGCTTATTTGGTAAGTTTTTTTTGTGTTTTTAATTTATTTTGATTGAGTTGTGATTTTGGAGAAATTCAGATAAGTGTTCCTCTATATTTTAGTCTCACTATTTTGGTTATAACTTGAGCTATAGAGCTCTGATTTAAGCATGGTTGGATTCTAAGAAAACTTCAGAGAGTCCTCTATAATATTTATGTTTTGTCTTTAAATTGAATCTACTGTTAGGAGAGTCGATTAAGGCTAAACATTTTATTGCTCATGTTGATGCCCTGTTCTACCCGACTTATTTCAAAAATTCATTATTAATTCTCTGCATGTGAAAATTATGTGAATTTATTGGAGATAAAAGTAGACTCATTTATATATATTTTTTATGAATTTATTGATTTTAGGATGAGTCTATAATTTTTAAGAGCATCATGAACTTCATATATCAAATCTGACAGCAGTGGTATATAGGTTGGTTTGTGAATTTTCTTGTGTATTTGTTATTGAGTGATATCTATAGTTGTAGAGCTTCAAATTGAGCAAGGTTTAATTCTATGAAAACTTTAGAGTGTTCTCTACAATTTTTGTATTTGAAGTTTAGTTGATTCTGCTGTTAAGACTGACTGGTAGGGCTCTATATTTTCGTGCTCATACAGTTAACTTTGTTTTGTCCTATTTTAGTCAAAAATTTATAATTAATTCCATACATGTCCAAATTGATAAATTCAAGTTGAAATTTTTAGAAGATTCATATGTCTAGCTTTATTATTATTTTCATGATTTTTAGACATGTGTATGAATTATTTGGATGCATGGAACTTTGAGCATCTAGTTACCCTTTTGTGATTTTAGAATGAATTGTAATGCTTGGTCGTTGAAATTGGTATATAATTGTGTATAGGAAGTGGTAGAGCTTTAGCTTTTATTTAAGGAGTTGAAAGCTTGAGGTAAGTAATTATTAATATAATGCTTACATGTAACGAGTTTCAAGTAACTATAGGTATTTAATTATGCTGATTTGAGTATGCAATTTAAGTGGTAAGAATAATGGATATATATATATGTATACATATATATTGTTGTGAGAAACCATGATGAATAAATGTATATATATTGTCGTGAGCCCATTGAATGGTCAATTGATCATGTGTTATGATGGATTGTGAACATTGGCAACTATGAATGCAAACCACTTGATGTGGTATGAATTGGTATGCATTGCTTGTGAGAAAGATGAATTGTGATTCACTGTGAGGAATGGAAAAGATGAGAAATGAAAAGGAATATTGAATTGTGATGAAATAATTGTACATATACAATTTGATATTAAATTTTTTAAATTTATTAAAGTATACGATATTTTTATTTTATTTGTATTAAAATGATAATTGAACTTTTTCAAAATTTGGAAAATAAAACTTTTTCAAAATATATCATTTTTAAAAAGTTATTTTTTTATTTGATTAATAGGGAGATTAGATGATATAAATACTAATGAGACAATCACAAATCAATAGTAGCAAATGTTAAAATATGCATCTCATAGTAATTTTGGAGAAAAATGATCAGTAGATGACTCCCTCACTTGTAAAAAAATATATTTATTTTATTATTTTAAAATAGAAAGAGCATTAAGTTATAATTTTATATTTTTAATTAATTATTAGAAATTATATTGGGAAAGATAATATTTATCATTTTAACAAGGCAATGAGATAAAAATTAATTCCTTGATATATTAATACCTTTAGAATTTGTTTGGTTTAAATAAATTTGAAGTTTATGAATTTTATTTAAAATTTATTTGAAAATAGAATAAATTTTTTAATAAAATTGAACCAATCAAAAAGTTGAAAACATTTTACGATTTAATTGCTCAACTTTTCAATTGTATTTTTAAAAATTACAAAATTACTCCACCATATTGATTAAAAATAAAATAAAACTTAAAAAAGGAAGATGAAGTGTCCTTAGAGGGTTCCTTATAATAAGCCCCACGTTTTCCTTCCACCGTCGTTTTGACCCATACTCATCATTCTTGTTCTTCTCTTCTCTTCTCTTCTACTACCATTACTATACCAGCGGTATTGCTAGCTAGCTCACTTAGTCACTCCTCCAGTTTTACTCTCTCTTTCGTATACATGTAAAAGGATAATGTCCTGTTCTCTATAAAGCCCCACCCATTAAACCCATCTTTCTTTGTGCATTTTTTCTTCTCTATATATTCTCACACACCACAAACACAACAAAAAACAACAAAACCAAAATTGCTTACAGAACATAAAGCGTGCTCTATATATATAAGCAAAGTGAGCTTGAAGTAAGTTAAGACGTGAGCTCGGTTGGGTTAAAAGGCAGGCTTGATGTCGGCATCTCTATCCACATGATCACATAAGTATTTTAGCATTTGAGCATTTTGATTTGAGTTCAAGTATATATTTTAGTTCTATGTAACTTTATATCTTGAATATTTACAATGTATCAAACAAGAGTTTTTGTATAATACATATATCTTTTGAGAATTAAAAATTTCTATGCCACGTGTTTGTTTGTTATTTGGACACTTGTATGTGGTACCTGGAGGATGCTACATAAAATATCCTGGTTGGCTGTAGTAGTAACACACATTTGCTCTAGGGCCCCAACACTCTCCCGAGTGGAATCTACCACACTTATTACATGCCGAAGTTAATACACTACCCGTAGATCTACCTCTACTAACATTTCTTTGACTATCAAATTTCCCAATTCCCCTATTAGAAGTTCCTCCTGCTTATTGATTAGACCGGCTTAACCCTCTTCCTCTAAAACCACTTTATTGAAACCCAACACTTCTAGAAGATGAACCACCATTTTTTTTAGTTAGAGTAGTAAACACACCGGTAGTCTTCTTTCTTTTAACTTCCAATACATTTCTTTCCACTATGGTTTCCTCAGCTCGAAGTGTTGTCTCTAACAAATCTTTATACTTAGGTGGCTTTACCGCCATCTTTTCTCTAATCTCAAGATTCAACCTCCTTTCAAATTTGTTTCTCTTCAGTTCGTCAGTGGCTACCTCTTCCGGTGCATATTTTGATAATCTCACAAATTGGACTTCATAATCAACCATAAATAATTCATTTTACTTCAACTCGAGAAATTTAAGCTTCTTCCTATTTTTGTATACAACTAGTATGTATTTGTTTGTAAATTCTTTCAAGAAATCTGCCTAGGTTAACGTCATTGTCACATTCCTGCTTCCCAGTATAATCTCCTACCAATCCAAGGCATCTTGCTCAAATAGTGACACTGTATAGTTTACTCTCTTTTCAGGAGTGCATTCAAATTGATTTAACACTCTTTAAGTATTTCTCAACCATTCTTCAGCTACCGCTGGATCGATAGTCCCTGTAAAAACTTTGGCACCCTACTTTCTTATCTTTTCATAATTGTCATTAAGGGCACTTTCTATTTGCTTTTGACCTATGTCTTTCATCATCTAGACAAACTCTTGAATAAAAAGGTATGCAATTTATGGAGGAGGAGGGGGTTGTGGTTATGATTGCTCGGGTTCACCTAATGTATGCATAGGCATTTGCATATATACTGACTCATATGACTCTTCCGGGCCAGTGCGAGGTGCTTGGTGTTCCTCCATCCTGATACATTCAACATACATCAACTATAGGTAATCTATGACTTATGCATGGTATACAATGAATGCATCATGTTTTCATGCCCGAGGAATCTAATCCCCGCTCTGATACCACTTTATTATAACACCCCCTATCACAACTATACATGTGGCATAAGGAAAATTTTTACAAATAACATATATATATATACATGAACACAACATATTAGTTATATATGCACATAACATTAACTATTTCTCATCAATTTCATCACACATGGCTATATTATGTTCATAATATCATTACAAAATATCAAAATGTCACATGATAATGAGGATGGGGTATGATTGCACCCAGCTCGCCTCTGGCCTACCTGAGATCACTACCAAATGCAAACTTCAAGCTTTAACTAACTATGTCTTGAAAAATGAAGATATAAAGGGGTGAGCTTGCTCCTCAATAAGTAATGACTAATACAATTATATATATCAACTTCTCAAGAGCTAATTAAACTAAACACTAAGCTAATGAATACATCAAGTGTTTAATGGTCTAATATTCAAGCTTTTAATATAACTTAAAGGTGTAGCACGATTGTAAGCTTGATAGTTTGATCATAGTAAGAAGTTGAGACCAAATAAGGACCAAAAGAATAAGCCATCATAAAGAGTCCCGCGCCCCTCACAGTCTGCCCATATGATCGTGACTAAGAGGGCCATGTGAGCATCTCCTCACGATCGTGAGGAGATCGTGAGAGCAGGCTAAATTACTGTTCACAACCACCTGCACTGCTCATGATCTGCCCTTCACGGTCATGATGGGCTTTCTCACGATCGTGAGACACGCCTCATGATCATGAGGGTTTTAAATTGCACCATTCCATACTTTAAACAATCATTTAGCAAGAGTAAACTATAATATACCTAAAAGTAAGCTTAGAGTTAACAAAAAACATCTCAAAAGTATACACAAACACCATAATCTCATTCTCAAATGCATCACATTCCAATAAATCACAATTCCAATCATTCATGTTCACACTTTCAACTCATCAATGGGAATAATCTAAAATAAGATTCATTTGCAAGCATAAGCTCAAAGAACACATATCAAACTCACTATTTAGTATTCGGCCGGATCCATTCTTACTCACTTGTATCACACTTAGCCCATATGGCTTAATCTCACACATATCATAGACATGCCAAGCCACCGGGCTCATCCTCACACAATATTATTGGCATGTCACTCATAAATAGTATGCCATATCCGCCCGGCTCATTCTCACATATATAATAATGGCACACTTTATACATTTATCGGCAATGCCAACCACTAGGCTCATTCTCACACAATATCATTTAAGGCATGCTGCTCATATATTGCCCCCCGGCTCATAACCTCACCATAATCACACACGTGATCACCTGGCTCATTCCTCACATTTACACACATTGAGTTCACATATCACCACATTTCAGACTTTGAGTATACACATTGCATCAACTATATTCAATAGCAAAATTTTATATTCTCATCACATTCCACCATATATCTCAACACCAATATACCATATATCTCAACATCAATATATCATAAACATGTACATTCTTCACTAAAGTTCATAATCCAAGCACAAATTTTAATGCTATTATATATGAGAGAAATTAATATATATATATATATATATAATATTAATAATCACTTACCAAAAGTGCATCTAAACTTCAATAGAAGATTTTTCTCCTAGTTAGTAGTGTCTTCCTTCCCCTTTTCAACTCCTACATGTAATCATATATCAATCACACATAGCCATATCACACACTTGCACCCAACTCAATTAGGTGCAACTTATTACTTAAAGTTTAATGTATCCAAATGATATGTATACAAGTCCAATGACTATGAGTTTTCTACTAATACTTGAATTAGGAGTCTGCTTTCATTTTTAATTAGAAAAACTCAATTTGGATATGTATAGAATTATTTGTGAATTTTTGAACAAAATCAGGTCACACAGAGCCACCAGGGAGAGCAATAAAATGTCGAACCCCATTAGACCCTTCCAATGATAGTTTCAGTACAAATTCAAAACATAAAAGTTGTATAGGACTCCTTAAAGTTTCTATTTTATTAAATCTTGATTAAATTAGAGCTCAATAACTCAAGTTATAGTAAAAACCCTAAGACTAATTAACCATGAAAACAGAGCATGAATTTTATAATCAACACAACTTAACTACAATCAACAATTATGCATACATAGCTTACCAATTGGTGTTCTAAATGCTTGTAAAACTCCTAAAACTTCCTAAAGTTATTGCCAATTGATTAGAGCTAGATCAAATTCTCTAACCCTTCTTGAGTTCAATAATCTCTCTTATTAATATAATCCATCCTTTAATCCTCACCCTACACATGGACACACACACCACCATACATATGCACATACATTTGGCTTCATATATGGTTGAAACTCAAGGGGCTTCTAGACAAAACCTTAGGATAATTATCACCAAATATCCATTTCACCCCTTAATAAAGTGTAGATATTACATGACAACCCTTATGCTTTCAATTGTATAAATCTAATCCCATTTTCCTTGTAATTAGGTCCTTTTCCCTATTACATAAACACTCCAATTATTAAATTAAATCCATTACTCTACTCTATATAAAATGGAATGTATGATGAATGGTTCATGTATCTAAAATGCGGGTATTACTGTTGATGCTTTAGAGGTGTACAATGCTTTAATAGGGGACTCGGAGTTGAATGCATCTTGGGGATTAATTATTGAGGACTGAAAGATCTTGGCTTTGGAGTTTGAGGCATTACACTTCAATTTTGTATGGAGGACTGCAAGATCTTTGGCTAGAGCATCCATTTCAATGCCAGGTCTGCAGAAGTGGATTGGGGACCCTCCTGATTTTCTTTCAAGTGTATTGTTGAATAATTTGAGTTAATAAGATTTCTCTTTAATTTTCAAAAAAAAAGCTAAATGAATTTTAGATTATCCAAACTATACACCGTTTTGTATGTATATATGTGTATGCGTGTATATATTTTTAACCAAGTTTAAGGATTTTAAAATTGGCAAAATTCATTCTGAGGCCCCTAAACTTTTCAGTTTTTTAGCTTTAGTCCCCTTAAGTTTCATTTTGTATATCTAGGCTCTCGTACTTTACAAATATGAAGTTTTAAACCCTTCTGTCAATTTTTTAATACAAATTATTTCCTTTTAGTCCCTAAAGTTTTATATTTCTAACATTCATACTATTTTTACTTTTTTTTAATACTTATATCACTTTTAAAATTTTTCACTGGTGAAAATGAATTTATTTAATTTAATTTTTAATATTTTAAATTAAAATATAAATATTAGTTTTATATAAAATAATTTTCACAATTTAAATTATAGAAGTTTTATTTTCAATAAAATTTATATTTTTCATAATAAAATATTATGATAAAAAAGAACACTATAATTAAAAGATATTATGATAAAAATATATTTTATAATTCTTTATTACTTAAATTTTGTATTTTTAATACCTTGTTTGGTTTTATTTTTTGTACAAAAGTTTAATTATATTATTGTGAATAAATTTTTATAATATAAATTTTTAGTAAGCATTATTTTTTCCACATACACAGAAAGTGTACTCAAAAAATAAAGGTTAAGGTAATAGTCACAAAAAGTTTGAGTTGTTTGGAAAAACTATCACTATTTTTGGTGATGTATAGGCATGTATTGTTAATATATGCATCTACGTAACTATTCAAATACTTTTGCAATCCACTTGAGTATTGCAGATCATAAAATTAAGAATTATAATATATATTTTTATCATAATGTCTTTTAATTTTGGTGTTCATTTTCATCATAATATTTTATTGTGAGAATTATAAATTTTATTGAAAATAAAACTTGTATAATGTATATACTGTGAAAAGTAGTAGTATTATATGACAATCATTTTAATATCTTACTATTAACTTGTTTATTTACTTTTAAAATTTAAAATTATTTAAATATGTATATATAAATTTATATTGTTAATTTAAAATATGAAAAAAACTATATAAGAACTTATATTTATATTTTTAATTTAAAATATTAAAATTTAATATAAGTAAATTCATTTTTATCAATAAAATTTTTTTGAAAGTGATATAAGTGTTAAAACAAAGGAAAATGGTATGAGTGTCAAAAATATAGAACTTCAGGGACCAAAAGAAAATAATTTGTGTTAAAAAATTGACAGAATGGCTTAAAACTTCAAATTTGTGAAGTACGAGGGCCTAGATATACAAAATAAAACTTAAGGGGCTTAAAACTAAAAAACTAAAAAGTTTAAGGGCCTCAGAATGGATTTTGTCTTTATATTTATAGAAAGTTGGCTAAAAATAGCGTAAACACTGACATGTGGACTTATTTTTATTTCGTGTTTTTATTGATTTTTAGTTACAACATTACGTACTTAATTGCATTTAGGCTTATAAATATTGTAGGAGCACCTGATTAACATATAACATTTCTAATTAATTTAGTAAAACTCATTAGCTATAGTTATATTTTAATATTTACAATAACTGCTACATATGTTTTAGAATAATGATTAAAATTTGATTCAACAATATTTTAATTTATCATTAATTTTTTTAAAATTGGATTTTTTTTCTTTTGAATTTTATTAGCGTATGTAGGTAAAAACTTTTTCTAAGTACGATTTTCATTTAAAGTGATTAATATTAATAAAAATGGATAGTATATAACTGTAGACACATGGTTTTGTCCCGGTCCACGAGATAAAAGCCCAATGATAAAAGTCCAAGAAGATGAATCTAACAGTATAAGATTAAAAGACCGACCATTTCTACAGAAAGCCCAGCCCATAGCCTATCTCAATCTAATACTAAATTAATAGATAATTTGTGATAAGGATAATTTAAAGAGAGTTGAATCAAAGTAAAACACTGATAGATAAGAAAATATCTATTTTTATAAAAAGCCAGAAATAGTTGAGAGATGGAGAATTGTGGGGGGGATCCTGAAGAAAAAAAATCACGTAAAAAAAAAATTATCTGGCAAAGAATCAGAAAAAAGAAGAACACTCGAAGAAAAAAGACTTGGCCTTACACTGTGGGACTCACCATTACAGTCTGCTAAAGGAGTTTCTGAGGGCAAATACTTTTCTAACAGTAACTCTTTTCATTTTCCTTTTTCTTTTCAGTTTATTTTTTTTATGTCTGATTGTTTTCAATTTCTTTTAAATTAAATGAATTGTTTGATTTAAGATAATTGTATGTGTTGTTGATTTTAATTGATTTAATCGTTCAAATTAGGTTAATTGCCGGTTTATTATTTACAAAAATTTAATTTTGTCTTTTCATTAAATTTGCTATGTGTTGTAATTATAATAATAATAACAATAATAATAATAATAATAATAATAATAATAATAATAATAATAATTATTATTATTATTATTATTATTATTATTATTTAATAAAAAAAATTATTGTGTTTTGGGCAACGGTGCACGGACAGCAGTGCATTGCCCAAAACACAATAATTTTTTTTATTTATTCTGATTTTATTTAGTTTTGGGCAACAGTGCCATGTATTATTGCCTTTCCATCAAAATTTTATTTTGGAAGTACGTGGCTTCCACCTGCTTCCATACAATTTTTTTAATTATTTTTTTAATTTTTTATTATTATTCTGATTTTTTTTATTTATTCTGATTTTATTTAGTTTATTGTTTCTTTATTTTAGTTATTAGCCAGTTTTTATTTTTGTGGGTTTACTTATTTTTGTATATAATTTTTATTTATTTCTATTTTTATTTAATTGTTAAATAATAATGATTAGATTAAATAGGAATATATAAATTAAATTAATTATTTGTTATATGATTAATTTAATAAAATTAGGTTATTTGACATTGTAAAATATTTTAATTAATTTTAGATTTAATTTTATTTTTTTTTGTTATTTATGGATATGCAATCTAGTTAGAATTTAATTATTAATTATTTTTATTTTGCACTAACTTT
>CATIWO010057868.1:0-20439 GCA_949673435.1 Macaranga tanarius | reverse complement strand
TACTTGGTAGTTGGTACAGCAGAAACAAAGAAAAACAACACTATTGTAACAATGGAGAACTTGATTATGCCTATTATCACGAAGTCTCCCATTTCAATCCTAAATAAACAAGAAACCTTCTTTGAATTCTCAACCAAACCCACCAAATCCTCTATCCCTTTGACCAAAAAGCTCCACCCTAAATTCATAGATTCACAATTGAATAACCTCTGCAAAAAAGTTCGCCTAAATGTGGCCATAACGGTTCTTGAAACCATAGCTCAATATGGGTCGAAAGTTTCACCTAAAACCTTCATCAATTTACTGCAATCCTGCATTGACTCTCATTCTCTTACTCTGGGCCGCAAGGTGCATGCCCATGTTAACTTGTTCGACGAAAAAAATCAGTTTGTTGAGACGAAGCTAGTCAGCGTGTATGCTAAATGCGGGTCTTTAAATGATGCGCGTAAATTGTTTGATGAAATGCGTGAAAGAAACTTGTACTCTTGGTCTGCGATGATCGGTGCGTGTTGTAGAGAGCATAGGTGGAAGGAAGCGGTGGAATTCTTTTATATGATGATGGAAGAGAATTGTTTACCTGATGCTTTTTTTGTTGCCTAAGATATTGCAGGCATGTGGGAATTTTCGTGATCTTAGGACTGGGGAAATAATACATTCTTTGGCCATCAAATGTGGAGTTGATAGTTACCCTTTTGTTAATAACTCGATTTTGGCTGTTTATACGAAGTGTGGCAAATTAAATTTAGCTAGGAAATGTTTTGAGACCATGGGTAAAAGAGACAGGGTAGTAGATTGGAATGCTATGATATCTGGTTATTGCCAAAATGGCGAGATTGAGGGAGCTCAAAGATTATTTGATGCTATGTATGAAGAAGGGATCGAACCATGTTTAGTAACTTGGAATATATTGATTGCTGGTTATAATCAGATGGGGTGTTGTGACATTGCCATGGGATTGATGAAGAAGATAGAGGTTCCTGGGATAAATCCTGATGTTGTCACTTGTCACATGGACGTCTATGATTTCAGGGTTGGCTCAAAATGATAAGACAAGTAAAGCATTGTATTTGTTCATGGATATGATTTTGGCTGGGGTTGAACCAAATGGAGTTACTATTAGTAGTGCTATTTCAGCATGTGCTTCTTTGAAAGTGTTAACTGAAGGGTTGGAAATTCATGCACTTGCAGTTAAGATGGGGTTTGTTGAAGATGTTCTAGTTGGTAATTCACTCATTGGCATGTATTCAAACTGCGGGAGACTGGAAAATGCTAAGAAGGTCTTTGATATGATGTCAGAGAAAGATATCTATAGTTGGAACACGATGAGGATATTGTCAAGCTGGATATTGCCGTAAAGCCTATGTGCTCTTTATGAAAATGCAAAAATCTGAAACGCAGCCTAATGTCATCACATGGAATAATATGATATGGGGATATATTCACAATGGAGATGAGGATTGAGCCATGGATCTGTTTCAAAAAATGGAACAGGATGGGAAAATCAAGCGTGATACTGCATCATGGAACTCTCTTATTTCTGGTTATTTGCAAATTGGACAAAAGGATAAGGCATTGAGCATATTTAGACAAATGCAGTCTTTTAATATTAGTCCTAATTCTGTTACTATTCTGAGCATCTTACCTGCTTGTGTGAATTCAGTTTCGATAAAAAAGGTAAAAGAGATCCATGGTATTGTAATACGCAGAAATCTGGAATCTGCACTCCTCTTACAAATTCATTGATTGACACTTATGCCAAGTCAGGAAACATAGGATATTCAAGAACTGTATTTGATAAAGCGTTATCCAAAGATTTGATCATTTGGAACTCATTGATTTCTGGTTATGTTTTACTCGGTTGTTCAGATGCTGCACTTGATCTTGTTGATCATATGAGAAAGCTAGGGCTTAATCCAAATAGAAGCACTTTTTGTAGCATCATCATTGCATACGGTATTGCTGGAATGGTGGATGAGGGTGAGAGAGATTTCTTTAGCATGATGGAAGACTATCAAATTACACCATCTTTAGAACATTACTTGGCTATGGTGCATTTGTATGGTCGTTCTGCTAAACTCAAAGAAGGAATGGAATTTATTGATCAGGATATGCCAATCAAGCCTGACTTCTCTGTTTGGTTTGCCTTGCTGAATGCCTGTGTCATTCATGAGGATTTTGGCTTAGCAGTCCATGCAGGGGAAAAGTTACTTGATTTGGAACCAGGAAATTCTGTGATCCGCCAGTTAGTTTTACATACACACACTTTATGTGGAAAACCAGAAGATTCTTCAAAACTGAAAATGCTTAAGAAAGATAACAAAGTACTAAAACTTATTGGACAAAGCTGGATTGAAGTAAAAAACAATGTGCTTTCTTTTCTTGCCAGCGATCGTTCTAAATCTTACTCGGACCTTCTATTTTCTTGGGTCAAAAGCATGTTAAAAGAAATGAAGGCTTGTGATTTGCAGCATGGAAATTGTATTGAGGAAGAAGAGAAGGAAGAAATCATTGGTGTACACAGTGAAAAACTTGCGTTAGCTTTTGCCTTTGTTTGTTCACCATTTGCTCGTCAAAGTATTAGAATTGTAAAAAACATGAAATTGTGTGGAGATTGCCATAAGATGGCTAAATATATCTCTATGAAACATAGATGCGAAATATATTTGAATGACTCAAGTTGCTTCCACCATTTTAAATCAGGGCATTTTTCTTGCCGTGATTATTGGTAGAGTGACTCTTAGTAAGATCTGTTGCATTGAGAGCATAGTAGCTTACTTGAGGGCTGTGCACGGTATTCAAGCTGACATGGATCTTGCTACTGCCCTGAGTTGCAGAAGATTTATACAAGCTCTTTTGGTACTTTGGTTTCCTTGCATTTTGTACTAACATACTTATTTGGAACTTTAAATGCCATTCAGGAAACTAGAAGCTCCAATCAGGCATTTTGGCCAGGTATCCAAAATATACACTTGAGAAAAAAACAATTCTTCTTTCATGTCTACATCCTCTACATTGACAGATATAGTTTCTGGTGATCTTGAGATTTTAGTCAAGTTACTAAGCAGTTTTGCTCCAAATTGACGAATTATGTTAAATTATATACAAATTCTTTGAAAACTCTGCTGTAGTGATGTTCTGGGCTATATAGTTCCTATTCAACCCATTCCTTATTTTACCTGCCATTACTTTTATCAGTGGTTTGGTTGTAATACTCGTCATTAATTTTCTCAGTAGTCTTGCAGCGTGTTCTACTTTGACTAAAGTTGTTTTTATATCATGCAGGTTGTGGAAAATGCAGAACTTATTTATGAAGCAAATTTTATTTCATTGAACTGTCTGAATTCATTAGGGGAGCTTAGTTCTTATACCATGTGACGAGCTAAACAATCCAGCCAACTCATAATCATCTTATTTAAAGTGTTATAGCAGGGAAGCATATTGTCACAGCCTTCTTTTTTCTGCAGATATGTCTTTCATGATATTTATTCGTTAGAAGGTATTCCACTTCACAAGTGATGCTTTATCAAAATTTATCACTTCCACTTTAATTTATTCTAGAACATATTTGTGAACAGGTGGCCTCTCATTCCCTCTGCGGATTGGATTGAGACAGTTTGCAACCTGATCCAGAATTTAAGAGGATCTACAGTCTTCTATCACTGAGACCATCAGTAGCAAAAAGAAATATGCGCCTTCAGACTCATGTACAAGGGACGAGATTTTTTCGCGGGCTTAAAGCAATTGTTGCATAATCAGGCAAGCCTTCAATCATTGAGAAATGAAACCTAGGGAAAAATATTCTGCTACTCCCTTATATTTGTGGAGGTGTCACAAGGAACCATTAAGAAGTAGGATTTCTCATAAGTAAAATACCCAACTTATTGGAAATGATGTAAACCGACAGCATTAATGGTATTGTAAAATTAATCCTCAGCATCTGTTATGTTGGATGCATGAGAAGGTGCAGAAGGAACAATCTCAAGAAAATTCAGCAGCATGGGGTAAAGTTCGATTAGTTTTATTAGGATTCTATTATTCCCATATGATTAAAATGATTCTGAAAGAGAAAAATTAGTGGCGAATAATTGAAAGCAATCCTGCCATGTCTCTTCCAGCAGGGCATCTTTGATTTTCTAGTTACTGGGTACAATGGAGATAACTGTATTCTCGAGAAATTGTCACTATGGAGCTGTAACTATTTTTAAAAATGAATAAATGGCTGAGCTGTTTGCATGTCCATCATTTTAACAACTATAGATATTTGGTATCTGATAATGACAGCCAAGAATGCATGGCACTTTTCTACCTCAGAATGATTCTTTCCTGGTTCTGATTCTCATCTCTGCAGCCATTTCCCTCCTTAGTGGAATAGGGAATTTGCTTCCTTTACAAAGTTAGACAACTATTTTATTCATAGCTCCAATCACCAAAGTTCTCCTTTTGGCTTTCATAAATTCCAGTTTCATCTTGCCTGCAACACTAGAAACTTCTCCTGTGCTCTTCAGCACTTCACCTTCTCTGAGTCTGTCTTTGGTCTCCATCGAAAATGGTAACGAATCTTAAAGTTGCAAAACTTGCTTTTTCTTAAAAGTTGTTGTAATTTAATTAACTAATCAGTTGAGGGTCCTAATGATTTTACTGCAGAGCCTTGAGGATAGCGAGAAGAGACCCATTGCCGTGGGGCCTTGGGGTGGTCAGGATGGCTTTCGATGGGACGATGAGGTATACTCCACAATTAGGCAATTGGTGATAGCTCATGGGTCTGGTATTGACTCCATCCAGATTGAGTATGATAAGACAGGGACTTCAATATGGTCAGAGAAGCACGGTGGAAATGGAGGTACCA
The DNA here is from genome assembly GCA_949673435.1 of Macaranga tanarius. Lineage (NCBI taxonomy): Eukaryota > Viridiplantae > Streptophyta > Magnoliopsida > Malpighiales > Euphorbiaceae > Macaranga > Macaranga tanarius. The sequence goes on along the minus strand of CATIWO010057868.1, from coordinate 15,593 downwards.
AAACAGACAAGGTTAGTGAAAACATACTCATCTTAAGAGATTTTTTTTTTCTTTTCATTATAGTTCAGTATTTCTGGACTCAATAGACAAAAATCTAGTGGGTCTTGGTCAGAGTACTAGTTAGTACGAACTAGGCAATTAATTAAATCTTCTGAAGCTATTTTTCCTATTAAAAATTTTATTGTAGGTGATGCTTGATTACCCTGATGAGTATCTTGCTTCAGTTCATGGACACTATGGTAGTTTGAATCAATGGGGGCCTGTATTTATTCGTTCACTTACTTTCCAAAGCAGTAAAAGAACATATGGACCATATGGTGTTGAACAAGGAACGCACTTTTCTTTCCCCATGACTGGAGGTAAGATTGTTGGGTTCCATGGCAAGAGTGGCTGGTTTGTCAATGCAATCGGTATATATCTAAGGCCAGTCCAGCAACAGAAGAGCTCTAAATCTCTGGTCCAAGCAAAGAGCTTTGTTAATAGTGGGACTGAAAATATTGGCTACTCTGTGATACAAGGGACTGCAGGCAATAGTTATGATATTGTTGGTGCTGTGAAGCAGGAGGATTATGGCAGCCCTCTACTGAGCAAACCACCCTCAAAACAAATTTCTTTTGGATCCAGCGATGATGAAGCCAACAGCAAGGTGAGATATCTCAATAACTATGGTTTCTTGTATTCGTTTTCAATGCATAACTCCTAACTAAGAGCCTCAATTCAGACACTCAGAATTGAAAGCTTGCCTTCAAAAGCTGAAGGCGTGATAACATACGGACCCTGGGGTGGTATTGGTGGTTGTACTTTTGATGATGGAATCAACACAGGAATCAGGCAAATTTATCTGTCACGCAGTATTGGAATTGTATCCTTACGAGTTCAATATGATCGCAATGGGCAAGCTGTCTGGGGAAGCAAACATGGAGGGACTGCAGGATTTAAAACTGACAAGGTGAAAAAAATTCCTGTTAAAAGTTTGTAAACTTGATTTCTATTAACAAATGGGGATTTATAAACTTCAAATTTTCATATGGTTGATGCGCTTTCTGCAGATAATTTTTGATTATCCATATGAAATACTCACGCACATATCAGGAACTTATGGTCCCTTAATGTACATGGGACCTATTATTGTCAAGTCGCTTACTTTCTACACCAACAAGGGAAAGCATGGACCATTTGGAGAAGAACAAGGCCCCTCTTTCTCAACCAAACCAAACGAAGGAAAGATTGTTGGATTCCGTGGAGAGGAAGGTTTTTTCGTAGACGCTATCGGTGTTAATGTGATGGAAGGAAAACTGAAGCCTGCTAAGCATTATCTTTCTGATGCAATTGTCCAAACAGGAGCAGAGGTTGCTGAGATTGATAATTCCCCATGGTCTAATAAGCTAGTAGTGGCCAAACGAGGACCAACTGAAGAGGTGTAATACTTAAGATCTCATTCTTGTTAAGCCTGTATAACATACATGATACATTAGATTGCAGTTCCGGTTTCATTTCATACATGCTTAAGGATTTTCAATTTTCTCAGGTTGCTTGTGCAGTTATAAAAGAGCCAGCTCCATGCGGTCCAGGTCCTTGGGGCGGGGACAGAGGAAGGCCATGGGATGATGGAGTATTTTCTGGGATCAAGCAGATATTTATAACTAGAGCTGAAGCTATTTGTTCTATACAGATTGAGTATGATCGGAATGGACAATCTGTTTGGTCTGTAAAACATGGAGGAAATGGAGGAACTGCTACAAATAGAGTACGCAAACTGGAGTACATTAATTATAATCAAAACAAGCCTGGTGTTGTTTTATTATTATTATTTTTTTTTCCTACCTACTGATATAATATTATTCTGCAGGTAAAATTGGAGCACCCTCATGAAGTATTGATACGTATATCAGGATATTATGATACTGTTAACAGAGATGAGAAGCCAACAGTTGTGAAGTCGCTCACGTTTTATACCAGTAGAGGACATTATGGTCCATTTGGTGAAGAAATTGGTAAATATTTTACTTCAACAACAACAGAGGGAAAGGTGGTTGGATTCCATGGAAGGTGTGGAGCTTACTTGGACGCAATTGGGGTTCACATGCAGCACTGGCTCGGAAATAACAGAACCTCGAGATCATCTATCTTCAAAATGTTCAGTTGATGTAATACAATAAATTTTGTACGTGTATACTTGTAAGTTTTCATGAACAATAAATGGAGGCTGGTGTAGAATAAATACTATGGGATATGTCATTTGAAGCAGAGCTACAGAATCCTAGCCTATGCCACTCTCTTATTTCAATAACACTGATCTACTTCATATGAATTCACATTTAAGAACTACTGCTGTGCTTATCATTAGTATTTTCACTTTTTTTCATAAATGATTTTAATTTTTTCAACTAAAAAAAAAAGAGAGAGAAACAAAAATGAATTAGATATATCAAATAAAATGTGTAATTCATTAATTCTTGGCCAATTGGTTAAAAAAATTCAAACCTTTACGCGTTGGTGCAATTTTAGTCCACTTTTTAAATTTTGGCATATCTAGCCTAATTTCATAAATTAGTTGCAATTATAGCCAAAAGTTGACTCTGGTCAAAATTAAATTGGAAAAAAATTTCATGTAGACCCTTCAACTTGTGTGTGCAGTAAAAATAGACCTAATTTCAACTTTTTCAACTATTGAGCCCTTCAACTTGGGAAAAAAGTACAACTGGTCCCTTTGATAACAATTAGCTCCCTATATTTTGACAAACTGCAAAAAAATCTCTTACACATTTACATATACCTCCCTAATATTTTTAATATTTAACAAATTTGTTCATATTTTAGCAAAAAAAATATTTAAAATTTAATTATTCACCAATAATATTAGTAGTTTCAAGAAATTAAATTTTTTGTTTATAATATAATTTTATTTTAGTTTTTAAAATTATACATGACACTTAAATTTGTCTATATTTTAAATATATAAATGCACATTTTAATATGTATATTAATATATTATTAACTTCTACAACTTTAAATAATAAACTAACAAAAAAATATAACAATAAACAAATTTATTATTATTATTATTATTATTATTATTATTATTATTTGACCAATTGGAATTAATTCTTTTATGATTAAAAATAAAAATTTTTACCACTAGATAGAGATTGAACACAATTTTTTAATGCATCTTTTTCTTTAAGATAATGTTAGACAATATTTCTAAAAGGGGCCTACATGACCAGTACGATATTTAACTTATTTAGTTAGTTTTGTTTTGAAGAAGTCCAAATAAGTAGCCCAAGAAAGTTTCCCAAAAAGCCTTTCATCGACTTGACTGTTTCTAGTCCATTGCTAATTAACTAATTATTCTGTTGAATTTTTTTTCTTCATCGTAAGTGTTGATTTTTTCTTGTTTATTGAAGGTTAATGGGTGGATTGCCATCCCTTTTAGTTTCAACAATTATTATCGAACTTCAGCCTTCTTAGATGCAAGTATATATTTGGTATGAAACTGCAGTAGCAAGTAATCTAATACAAATTAATCTTTTTTACTTTATTTTTAAAAAAGAAAGTTTAGGTTAATTAATTTGGAACAACTTGAAAAAAAAGGCAATAGAGTATTAGGAATAGCTTAGGAGACCAAAAAAGAAGGAATGTACATATAGACTTCTATAGTTTTGCTTTCTGACATCACATTCATCAAATCACATATAATACAACACACCATATGGCTACATTTGATTTGATTGACCTCTAAAATTCAAATAAGTTGATTAGATTCAGACATAATTTTTTATCCTTTAAGAAAATTACTTTTTCTTTCAAAATTTTTTATTTATTTTTATTATCCCAGTACAATGTCTTTCAGTCTAGTCATATCCAAAACTGTCAAAACCAACTATTTTATTGGTTGGACTTTAACACTTTTAATTTTTTTTATTATTTTAATTTCTTATGAACTTGAAATCTTTAAAATTTTATCTAAAAGATGACTATTAATGAGTTAGTTTAGTCATAAATCATGATCAACCATTAATGTATTGTATGAAATTATAAGTTAATTTTCCAATTATATTCATAAAATTATGTGAGATTATATATATATAAAAATTATAGGATGAAATGACTTTTATCTATTAAAGATTGAATATAATTATCGAATGCCTTATTCGGGTGGATGGGGTGGTGCGGCTAAGGGCCACACCAAGACCCACAAAGGGCATGGTGAATCCCTAAGGGATTTAGGTTGGATCTTGAACCTGAGATTTGCCCTCAACAACCCCAAGAGATTTATATTTTGGGGATTCATCCTGCCCTTTATGAGCTTGTGTGGATTAATATTGGATGTCCAGGTAATAGAGTGGGAATAGTAACATGAAAGAAATGCGATTGTCAAATTGGTTACCTATCATTATAAACAAACTTATTATATGTCTAACTAAAGCCATGCAAGCTTTCAAATCAACAATTATTGTGTAAGTTTAGACTGATGTATACCCTAATTAACACATAATTACAGCCAGCTGGTATAGGTGAAAATTATGGCTGAAATGGAACCCATGCATTGAACCGCCATTAAAAGTTACGCCACACATGTATAAAACAAAGACATCGACAATTCTAACTGATTGAAAGCATAAGATATTGCCAAATATACGTACTTATGTCTATATGCAAGAGAATAGATTTAATTTTGATTGTGTCAAATTAATAAAGATGCTAGCTAGCCGAGAAGCAGCTGTATTATTAATTAATTAATTAATTAATTAAAGATTGTACATGTAAGTACAGCTAGGAGTGTGCAGAAAAAATCGAAAACCGAATTAATCGGTTCGATTATATATAGGTTCGGTTCAATTTCGATTTGTGATTCTAAAAAATTTGATTAATCGGTTCGGTTTCAGTTTTGAGTTTGAAAAACTGAAAAAACCGAACCGACCGATATATATATATATATATATATTATAAAATATTAAATAAAATATATTAATTATAAAAAATTATACATAAATATTAAAATTATAAATAAAATTTTGTTAGTTATATAATTAAAGAATAAACTTTAAAAAATTATAAAACAATAAATAAAAAATAAAATTAATTAACCGAAAAATGGTTCGGTTCAATTTTTAGTCTATAATCAATTTAATTCGGTTATAAATTTTCACGAGATTCGGTTAGTAAGTTTTTGCAGGTTCGGTTCGGTTTTTAACCGAAACCGACCGTGCACACCCCTAAGTACAGCTGCTCATTTGTTTACTAGAGACATAGTGTATCTCTTAATTATTGTTAGTCGGTGTTTAATTAATTAGAAATGAATATTTATAATTAATTTGAAAAATGGAATCCCCCTCATAGTGATGGAAATATGATCTTATCAATTATTTTCTCCAGTAATGTTACTGGGAATCAATGGCGATAGTGAAAATTTAAAAAGGTTTATTGTAATTCCTAATTTTGAATCTTTTTTTTTTTTTTTAATTTTAGAACAAAGTAGCAATAAAACAGAATGTTAATTAATATATAGAAGCAACTCGTGGCAATTATAAATTTTGGAGTATTTTCCTTACATATAATGATTCATTAATAATCAAATCGTATAATTTTCTTTAAGACATCGATAGGTTAAGTGATGGATTTTTACATCTCTTAAAAATAGATTTTTTTTTTTTTCAAAATCTCCCTTAATTTAAATTAAATGGTTAAAATTTAATGGCAAATTATATATTTTCTAAGAGATATGACAAATTATATTTTAAAACTTTAAAAAATATATAATTATATATATATAACATACTAAATTTTAATTTTTTTTATTAAAAAGGAAGTCATATGACCTAATCATCGATGAATTGCACAACATGGAGCAGTCCTCCCCTTTTAAATCAATAACGACATCTTATATTAATTATTAATTTCACAGCCTAATGATATCTCATATTTATACCAATATTTTGAATGGGTATCTCATATTTTTACCAATATTTGAATGGGTAATAAGTTTTACATAAGCAGATAGAACATACTATTTATTGAATTAGATATGAGGCGCTATAATTTTTCTATAGTTGTGCATATTGTGTACATCAATCAATTTCCAAATTGAAAAAAAAATTGCTAATAATATGATGAATGGACATTGATGTGGATGAGTCAGCTTCATGAGTTGCAGAATCATTTAAAAAGGAGACTGACTGACATGCCAAAAACTTATTATCACAAAATAATGAGGTCGACCGGCCTTTATTACTGAATAATTAGAGTAGAAGATTAAATATATATAGATGTGATGATGTAGCTAGGTAGCACCAATACCATCTATCATCATCTACTTAATAATGGACCAAGATTTTGTTTTAGATTTTATTCCTCTGGCCTACCATTTGCATGGAGAGAACATACCACATTCTAGTCATCCCCACTAATTTCACGTATTCAACTAGCTAGGCCTTCTTTTGTTTTATGGAAGGACATGTTTATAGCATGTCTAGTATTACCAACAAAAATTATTAATTATTAATTTTGTTACCAGCTTACCTTTCTATCATTACTATTTTTATCCATCCATGCATTACTATTATAATTATTATTATGGCTTAATACATCTGTAGACATCTGAACTTGTCACGATTTGTCATTTTGCCAACTGAACTTTCAAGTTTGCCACATAAACACTTGAACTTACCTATAACGTCATTTTTAAACACCTCCCTGCAGATGTGGCCAATAACTGTAGTGCGTGTATCTTAAGCTCGCTAAGTCAGATGACACATAGACTACACGTGTAAATAAGGGCAAAAAAGAGAAATTGAAATTTTTTTTTTACTATTTACTACCGAAAAAAAAACTAATAAAACAAAATCCCTCCCTTTTCATTTGTATTAAAAATCATTGCCCTAATTCCCAAATCAGTTTGAGGAAAGAGTTTCAAAAGCATTCAATCTAAAGAAGGTTGCGGATAGTAATCGAAAATCCTTTAGAATGTGATCTTCTGATTTGAGATCATTGGTAAAACGCAATCGAGTTCAGGCAGTAAGGCAGGGGCCAGTACTTCCTCTTCGATTAGCAACAATGAACCGCGGTGATTTCCTCCGGCAGCTCAGCCGAAAATTATGAGAGCTGCCGAGAAAGACGTTCATTACGCTTCTTTTATTTACGATGGTTGTCGCCATTTCTACTGAAGCTAGCATGTGACACAATTACATCTGGTGAAGGTCCAAATAAAGCATTAGATTATGCAATTAGAGCATCAAAATCTTTTGAGCGATGTGCTGTTGAGGGAGAGCCAAGTTTGAATCTTGTTATGAGCTTACATGTTTTATCTGCTATTTATTGCAGTTTAAGAAGGTTTACTGAGGCTATACCTGTTCTTGAAAGGGCTATCACTGTGCCTGATTTGAGTAGAGGAATGGATCATGCACTTGCTGCGTTTTTTAGGTATATGCAGCTGGGTGATACTTATTCAATGCTTGGTCAGGTTGATAAATCAATTGGGAGTTATAGGGATGGACTTAAGATTCAAATTGATGCCTTGGGTGAGATTGATCCTAGAGTTGGAGAGACTTGTAGGTAGCGTGCAAAGTTTTTGAATTTTTATGTGTTTGAGTGTTTGTTGTGTGATTTGAATTTTTGGGTATTTGGTATTTCAGGATATTTTGTTGTGATTTGAGTTATTTTTGGTAAAATTTAGCCTAAAGTTTACTGCTTTAGCCGCTATAGTTGCTATTTTTAAGATTTGTTCTGTTCTCTTATTTTGGTTGTTTGTATTGCGTATTAGAGTGAGTTGGTCGCTTTGTTAGATCATTGAGTGATGACATGATATTTAGTATATTCAAATCAGTCAATTGTATTGAGAGAAATGAAGTTATTATTTTCCAAAAATTTGATTACTTTGAACTCTGATTTGTTTGCATTTTATATTTTGTTTCGTGGTATTGTGGTTTTTAGGTTTATATACCACATGTCCTTCCCCAACACCAGCGAGGCGTACTCTGTTCATTTTGTATTAGACTGCTGTTCCTTACATGGTTGAAAGAATTAGCTCAAGAGTTGCATCACATGGTATCACGCTTGTGGATTCTGTGCCTGATGAATCCTACACTAGCAATGGCATTTCTTGATTTGAGATCTTCTGATGGAAAAAAAAAAAGAGCACGCACAAAGCTTTTGTAAAAAAAAAAAGCGCAAGAAGGAAGCTTTTGTGAAAAAAAAAAAAAGCATGAAGAAGGAAGATTAAGAGGAAGAAGCCATATAACAAGAGGTAGAAGATGGTAAATAATAAAGAGGAAGGAGAAGACGTTGAAACCAAAAAAAAAAAAAATTATTTAAATTCATTTAAATACATTATTATTTCCACATGGGCTTATTATTTCTTATTGACGCGCTCCACATTAATTGATCCTACGCGAGTTGCCACATCTGCAGGGAGGTGTTTAAAAATGACGTTATAGGCAAGTTCGGGTGTTTATGTGGCAAACTTGGAAGTTCAGGTGGCAAAATGACAAATAGTGGCAAGTTCAGGTGTTTACAGATGTATTAAACCTATTATTATTTTATATGTTCAATCACAACTTCAAATTTTTGCTGGTTCTAGACAAAAATATTTCTTCATCACGCCAAGAAAATTACCTGAAATTATTAATCCGATCTTTCTATTTTAATTTCCTGTCGAAGCTATTGTCTCTTCATATTAAATAGAAAGTAGCCTATATCAAGAAACCTTGTGGACGTTGAAAAGAAAAAAAAAGTAAAATAACACGCAAGCTAGCTAGCTAGCTTCAAACTAAAATTTATATATTAATGGTACTTCCCTTTAATTTCCAATTTTCCAGCTGCATATATATGACTAAACATGGCTATTGCAACACGCATACGTTAGGACTTTGATATTCATGGCACTACGGCAGCTCGATATCAGTCTAAATAACTGAGAGCTCATGAATCGTAGATAAATTTTGACAAAGTTAGGCCGATACCGCCCTCTTTTGTCAATATTTTTAGGTAATTCATTGAGTAACTATTATTTCTTTGAAACATTGACAATGTCATATATATGTGTGTGTGTGAATTGGTCCTATTAGCGTGATGTTATAGCTTTAATCTGTTTGGCTTTGGTTAATTTATAATCGCTTCCTGTATCAGTTATTTTGATGGAAGAAAGATGTGCCTCGATCGAGGTCTCCACACAAGTAGCCATCACAAAATGCACAGCAATTTTATCTTAAAATATGTTGGAGAATTAGATGTGCCATGCATGCATGTCTATTATATTGTCACGCTTAGACGAATTCAACCAAACACAGGAAAAGACAAAAGGTTCAAAAGACTATATGTTTCAAGTAATCCTTTATTTTTTTTATGTGAATTATTGTGGGATAAGGCCCTAGTTAATTTGGATGATCCCTGTTAATCAAGGGATTCTCTTCTACATTGAAAAAAATTATTGAATTTTTAATACATTAACTTTACTTTATATATATATAATAAGTTGAACTTTTAAATTGGACAAAAGTCTAATTGGTATATTTGAATGGTAATTTTTCTTTTCTTTTAAACTAAAACAACTCGTTTTTTTAATTTTAAAAAATTCAAATAAGTAGAACATGCATGTTTGATCTCTTTATGCATAAAAAGGAGCATACGATATACATATGCATGCAAATGATATTGGATATCTCAATTGTAAGCACAAAGTGAAAGGGTAAAACTATAAAAAGATAACATGTATATTAAACAATTGAAATTGAGCTGTAAATACATAGAAAAGCAATAAGAAAAGCTACCTTACTAAGTTTTTTCTTATCATATTCCACCCACTACATTTATGTCTCCTTTTTCTAAAGCCTATTTGATTTGTCGATTAAGTGACCGAGGCGTTTTGTATTGTTGTCCAAAACTATATATATACAGAAGAAAGAAGAGGAAGAATCTAACCTAAGGAATAATTGATGTCATGTAGAAAAAATGAGAAGCTGATTCTCCCTTGTACACTAGCAAGAAAAAATCAAGTGGGTTATTATGTTTTGCCTGTGACAGTTGTGTAGGTCCCTACTTCCTACTTCATATTGCTTTGCACTTTGAGAATTAAAGAAAAGGGAAGTGGTCAGACAACTTGTTGTAGTAAAAGATGGTTTCAATTACTATAAAGTTAGACAAGATGATGTTTTGATAATGGAAAGAGATACACCAAAAGATTTTCACAAGAAAGATACCAACATAGTGAATTTTTTGGGGAAAAAGGAATCCAGCTCCTTTGGCTATTAGGTGTACATAGAAAAAGACCAACCAAAATAAAAATTTTTGGGTCTTTTAATTAGTTCATTGTTGTGAGTGAAAAAAAATTGAAAGGAAAAAAGCCACTTTGATCTCTGATGCCAAACCCTAATCATCATCCCTCAATAACCACTCTTTTCCTCAAATATTACTATAAAAAATGATATGTAGAAAAGCGTAGCCATAAAAATTCAAGTGGGAAAAAAATTAAATTTTCTTAAATAAAAATTTGAATTCAAATTAATTTTATGTATGGAGAAAATAAATGCTGAAAACTTTGACTCCTTATGGGTCTATTTGATTCAATTTGAATTTATTGGAGCTCTTATACCTACAAAATATTAATAATACTAATAATTAAATACAAGCATAACTTTATATATTTGACTTTTTGGCATTGTTGAAGAGTGAATAATTCAAGACCTGCCTAATTGGTTTTGTTCTTTTTCAAGGCTATCTAATTGTTTAATTAAGATAACATTATCAAATGTGCTTGACGGAATATCTTAGTTAATGCTATAAAATAGTAAGAGAGACACTCAAAATTCACTAAAGGCAGCTCTTCCCAATTTCCATGGTTTTTTGGTCAACATGGTAACTAGCGTGTACAGATCGATTAATATAAATGTAAGCTCATGCTTTTGTCACCCAATTAGGGTTTCATTACCATCAAATATTTAAATCGTACAAGAGCTTCTGTTCTTATATTTACATGTAGAATTTGCAATATTTATGCAGTTGGCTGGTGGAAGATGTTTCAATTCTATCCACTTGGTGGCCTAGCCCGCCTAGAACAGATTGTTAGTATTAATTGAGGTTAATGGTTCAATCTCTTGCTCTATCCACTTGGTGTGGGTCATCATCTACACCTAAATTGTAACCATTCACACATGGTAGAAGCATGCAATTGATGAAATTTTTTTTTCTTTAATCTGTACTTCACATTTTTTTTGTCTATCCACATATAGAGGCTTGATTGAATGGTTGATGGGTCATGATCATGCTTGATATATATATATTGCCATCACTACCCACTTGCCAGAAACTTATTTGCTATTATTCTTTCACAATATTCCAGACCACCTTAACCGTACAACCATTACATACATATATTATTCATCTTAGTATTGCAAGTATCTAGTTATAAAGAAATGATTATCACACGATTAAAGAATTGAGTATGTCTTATTCCCAGTTAACAAAAAAGAATGTTTATATATATATATATATCAGTTACCAAAAAAGAATGTTTATATATATATAATTATAAAAATAAGAATTATTTGAAAAAAAATTATGACCTTTAGCACTTCTTACCAACATTTCAATTTTGATAAATTAAAACATAAATTTTTAAAATTTGATAACTCAAATTACCGACCAAATATTCGGTAATCTTTTGGTAGTGTGTCAAGTAAATTAAAATATGAACTTTCAAAAGCTCGACTAACACGTTAGCAAAAAATCATCGAATATTTGATTAGTGATTTAAATTGCCAAATTTTGAAAGTTTATATTTTAATTTACTAAAATTGAAATATCGTGATTAAATTGAAAAAAACGTTAAAGATTATATTATATTATATGTATATATATATATATATATATTGCAAATAACCCTGAAAACAAAGGCATAAATAAAATGGTCTTAAGTGATAGTTCGGCATGCATTGTTGTTCTCAAAATTAAAGGAACGAATTCAATATACAAATAAAGAAAACAAAGAATGATTTTTCTTTTGCAATATAAAAACAATAGTTTTGGTTGTATCATTATAAGTACTTGATATGGGAATCCAATCTCTACGAAGAACTTTGTGATCTGTTTCTATATTTAATTAAAATATCCATTATTTAAAATAGAAGAGAACGTTACACTTTAAATTTGAAAAAAAAAAAGTGTCCTAGTCTTTAGCCGTAGCGACCAATAGATTTTCTTGAAAACATTATTTTATATTCTTCTGTTTAATGTACATCATGCAAGATTAATTATATACAATATTTTGTAGTAATAAAAAATATATATATAAAACAAAAGAAAAAGAAAAAAGATGTTATAGGTAAAATTTTCCTTCATAAAATATTGAAACTTTTATTATTACAAACTATTAATAATATATAAAAAGTTAAATTACAGAATACATAATTCAAATTTTTAATAGCATCTAAAAGAAACAACATTTTATTCTTTAATATATGTATAATACATACGCTGTCCTCTTAAACTTAGTTGTTTTTATCATTTTGACACATATATTTACATTTTTGCCATTTAAACACTTTAACTCATCTAAATCATAACTTATAAACCACTTTGTGTACTATTAGCAAAACACGGGAGATGACATGTCATCATACTCATAGTGATAAAGTAGCAAATTCATGCAAGAACAGAGACAAAATGACAAATTCATCTAAGTACAAGTGTTTATATAATATGCTATAGATAAATTGAGGTATTAATTTAGCAAAATTGAAAGTATAGAGAACAAAGTGATAAATTCATGCAAGTATAGGTGATAAATTATGCCTTAATTATATATGTTGCATGGGAATGCTGAAGGCTGAATGTAGAGCAATATAGGTAGGTGTGAAATAATAACCATAACAGCTCCTCTTTTAAGAAAAAGAGTAGTCACGAAGGTTGAACTGAGACCACTGTCCACTAAAACAAAAAGGACTCAGAGGAAAAATTCTTTTCGCCGTTCAAAAAAGATTTCATCTTCAAATATATATTTTCTCAAGATATACAGTCAGATTTTATTTTTCTCTTTTTGTCAATGCCCACTTTAAGATTTTTAACATATAAAAGCTGTATCACAATTTAAGATTTTCATATATAACTTAGCTCTCTTAATTTTTTGAACTCAAAATTTTACAATTACATGAACAATTTTAGTGTTGAGTTTAAGTGTAGAAAGTAGAGATGAGATATGAGACATGCATAATTGGTGATGGAACAAAATTTATTTCTGTTCGTTGTCAATGAAACAATCTACTGTTATGTGTGTTTACTTAAAATGCAATTGATATTTAACTTGTTTTAGGTCAGCTAGACGACACAACAAAGGTTGATAAAAGTTGAAATATAAATTTGTCATGTTTATTGGACAAAAAAACATGATTAATTAATATCACCAAACATTTTCCGCATGTAAATTAATTACATATATTCTTCAACTCTCATTTGACTGATCATCATCCAGGAAATTGGAGTTAAGTTGCAGCGAAGCAGACAAGAAAATTAATTCACTTGGGAAGAAAATTTCAAAAGTTCACACTAATAATTATATAATTATATATATATATGTAAAAGAGAATATGCACACAAGTTTAAAAAAAGAAACAGAAGAAAACGTGAACATGTTTCCTGGAAATTTGATTTAAAGGTGTTCAAATCAATAGCTAACATATATTGGGAACTAGAACCAATCAAGACTTTAAGTCTCATCTGCAATATTGGCCCTACATGTTCCTTGTTACAATCTAGTCATCGAAAAGACCTATCGTATTCAAGCCCATTTTTTTTCTACTGTCTGGAGAATTTGATTTGTTGAAACCTAACCTTTTCATGTTTGTAACTGAAATTTATAATAATTTGTTAATCTCAGAAATTTTGTCAATATGAAAGTGATAAAGACTAAAGTCTATGCACCAACCAAAGTCTTTCTGTATTTTAGTATGATAATAATATTCACGATTAATGTTTTGATGGCCAATAATTTTGATGGATATTATCCCAAAAAACAAATTATTCTTACTACAGTAATCAAATATACTGTACATGCACACAAATAACTTATGTGGCATGAGTTCAAATAGATAATTGAGACCAATGAGAAAAACCCACATCACCAATTTAAAAGCAAACTCAAATTACCATACGAAATATATAGATCAATTAGGCAGATAGACATATGCATGCAGCGTCGTTGCAGCTGTATTTTAATAAGTTAAATCAGCCAATAGTTGCAAAGTAAGGATCGACGATGATTTTTAATTATAGTATTTGGTATTCAAAATGGATAGGCTCTTTAAAATATAAACTAAAGTGTGGAGTGAAATTTTGACCGATATATATATATATGTTTTTTTTTTTCTATTTTAAGGATCGAACACCGCAAATAATTAGTTAAAAATACAAAAACTGAAAGGAAAGTTGAACTGAGTAGGCGTTTTGTTTGATTTGTGCAAGCATCTGCTACTGCTACTGCTACTGCTGCTTGTGCTTGTTCTTGTTTTGGTGGTACTGTGAGCAGTGGACCGGAGAAGGTAAGGGTTGGAGAAAGAAGGGAGGGCATATTAATATGAGAATCTTCATAATTGGCTGCATACAACAACATCGTCCAGTCTCTGCACCCACGTGAAGCTTTCTATGCTCGCGTCCCCACACAGATCTTCCGTATCCATAAGTGGGCCCATTCCTTCTCTCACGAAACAGTCGGACCCACTCTCCCTCCTCCTCCACACGTGTCTCCTCACCCCGCTCACGTGAGTTCCACGTGTCCCTCCCTTCTCATCCCTCCCCTTAGTATTGCTAATTTGCTGTGGCTTTAGCCAACTGTGCTGTAGCTCGTACTCCTCCTCAATTTTGTCCTATAAATTTAGAACCTGTATCTTATATCCTAGACACCACAACACATTTATTTGTCGACTCACTCACGCATCTTTCTTTCTTTACAACTCTTTTCAATTCATTTTCTCTAAAGAAAAGAAAGATGTAATAGTGCTCCACCAGTAGGGTTTATTGATTTTCTTGAAATTATTCCTTTTCTTTTCTTTAATCGAAACTCCTCTTCTGGGTCACTTCACATATACATGCATCATCTCTCTGCGCAGTGTTCTGTATATGCAAACTGCAACGTTAAAAAAGCCCAAAAAAACTCATAAATACACACTAAAAAGCAGCAATTCTGCGTTTGCATTCCCTCTATAAGCCCACCAAATCTTTCTTTTTTTGTTTCTCGAGAAAATAAGCGAACCAAATCTTTAAAGCGCAATCAGGCTTACGTTTAGCCAACACAAGATTTTGTTCTACCTACTATATAAGTACCCACCAGGCACCAGCCACCGCGCACCGCCTTCAGCTCTTTCACCGCTTCTTTTTCTTCTCCTAAAAAAAAGCTAAATATAAGCTGAAAAAAAAAAAGAAACAAAAATGGTTACTAATAAGCTTCTTTTAACGTTTGCCATCTGTCGGTTAATTATAACAGTAGGGTTGACCGTGGACCCCGCCGAGCTTCTCCGGCTTGGAGTCGACGGTCAACTCAGCGTTGACCCGTCTGACGTGGAAATTGCTTCTCGTGATTTCGGCTTGCTTAACAGAGCAGAGCCCAT
>CATIWO010057862.1:0-25643 GCA_949673435.1 Macaranga tanarius | reverse complement strand
TACATATATCTCAGATGTAATCTTGAATCTTCATAGAAAATTATGCACCCGGCCCCTGGCAGCGGTTATACATACATGTACCCGACCCTTGACAACGGCTATACATGGTATATCTAGCCCCTGGCAATGGCTATACACATCCACTAACTTAATCTTACAAAGTATTATGTGCATCCAGCCCCAGGCATCGGCTATGCACATACACCCACTCACATTATGGTGACATGTGTATCCGGCCACAGGCAATGGCTATACACATTTATTAACTTAATCTTATAAATTATTATGCGCATCTGGTCCCAGGTATCGACTATGCACACTTACCCACTCATATTATAGTGACATGTGTATCCGGCCACAGGCAACGGCTATACACATTCACTAACTTCAATTATAAATTAGCATATATGCTACTTAAACATAATTCTATATGGTAATTTGTATATCCGGCCCCAAGCAACGTCTTTACACATTTACCAACCATTTTCTAAACATAGACATATATCTCTGCATGATATTATGTGTATTCGGCCCCCGGCGTCGAATGTACACATCTACGAATCTTCTATGTCCCGATAAGTAATCTCAATCCTTAGGGTTATATTCAATTAAAACTACATTACTTACTTTTAGGAGTTCTCGAGTATTCTATCATCACTGGTATCTCATTGTGCCTTTCTTATAAAACAATTTTCTCAGACTTCTATATTTTTCTCATATAAGATTACGCTGGAGTATTTCAATCTTTAGTCTCTATATTGGATACTTGAACATTATCCCTATTAACTAAAATATTGAATATTATAATGTTTCCACTTAACTTTCCATCTCTAGATTTGTCCTATCCTTACCAGAAAGGAATAAGGCTGAATATATATAATTACTTAACATCTTATCATTCCTTTCTTTTAAGATTGAAATCTTATTTTCAATTGATTATGCTGGATACTTTACTTTAATTATCATTCCCTTATTTTATTATCTTCCCAGCCTTATTATTAATGAACATACTTTAATCTCTACTCGGAGACTTCAAAATTCCCATAATTCATTATTCTACTTCTTAAGTTAATAAGTCCTCACTAAGAAGGAGTAAGATCGTACACACCTATATGGTAGGATGTGTATTCGGCACTAGACTTCGACTATACACAACTAACCAATTCTGCCATGCCTCATACATGGGCTTTCTAATTTCTAATGCCATGTATACTTAAAACTATAATTTCAACTAAAACTTTGAAGCCCCAAATGGAGAAATTTAACAACTAAACCATGCAGAGGTGCCGACCACGCATGCAGAGGTGCCAACTTCCCTCTAGAGGCATTGGCTTCGTCGCGGAAGCGCCGCCCACCAGGGGTGGAGGCGCCGCCCTCTGGCCTTCTGGGTCGACAGCAGCTGCAGAAATTTAACAACAATTTTGATTTTTTAACACCCAAAAGCTCAGAATTTACATAACCAATAATCTTAAATATATCTACAATATGTATACATCATAAATACGTTTAAATCTAGCATTTAAACATTAATTTCATATACTTAAATTTCAATTCAAATCAAATATAAATTTGAACAAAAACTTAAGTTTAATAGCCACTCACCACTTTCTCCAGCAGAAATTCGTGTTCTTCTTGTTGATTCCGAATTCCTTAAGCTTCAGACCACCTCATTCTCTTCTTTCTTCCCTTTCTCCTCTCTTCTTTTCCTTTTCTTCTTCTTCTTCTTCTTCTTTCCTTCCTCCATACTTCTTTCTGCAGAAGCCAACTGCTCCCCCTCCTTCTTTCCACTTCAATCCCTCATCTTCTTATTCCTTATCTCTTAATCCTTCTACTTGTAATCCTTTCAATCAAGTCCTCATTTTCCTTTTTGATTGTACCTTTCCAAACTTCCTTTAATAAAATTTAATTATTTCTTATAAAAACATTATTTACTTCCTTATCAACATAATAAATATCAACTCTAATTCACATCAATTTATAATATAAAAATCAACTCCTTAATTATTTAACCAAAATAACAACAATTAACTCCCAATTCACTCTAATTTAATATAATTGAATAATCCTTAATTATCATTAACTTTAATTAATCCGGTTCAAGGACACGGATGTTACAAGTTAGATCTTCGATATGCTGAATAATACCCATCACATCAATATTCGCCTGTGTATATGAACCTATGCTTAAGTGTTGATCATTTATTTTTAATTGAGAATTTATACTTATACATGATTATAAATTTTGAGCTAATTGATAATTATTTAATTTTATTATGGTATGCTCGAATTATTATTTTCCTGTATAAATATAAATGTTAGATTCTAATTTAATATTAAAGTCTTAGGCGTATGAAATTAGTATCAATAAATATTATTAGTAAAATCATGATTAAATACCTGAGGCCAATAATTAAAAAAAATTACATATATTCATGAACTAAATTTGTTTTCTCTATTTTTATTAAAAATAATTTAATCACCTGTAAGATTTTCAATAGTAGTTTATTTATTAAATTTATTGCATGTGAAAAGTTAATAAAAATTCATGTAAAAAATAATTTTTTAACATAATTCCAATTAAACTTTTAATATAAATTTTGTGTGCAAAAAATAAAATAAAAATATTTATTTTTGCAATAGAAAATCAAAATACAAAAATTACCTGTCTACGACAGACAATCTGCCTCTGATTCAAGGAGCAATAAGGGCATTGTGAATATTTCTCAACGCATAATTAATCTTTGTTCTTTGATAAAATGCTGCAATATTAATCAGCTATAACCCATCTAGAAGCATTGTTTATATAGTAATGTCAATATTGGCAAAGGCACAAAGAATGTCAGGATTTTATCAAAGATCTTGATACTATCAATTATGATTTCAGTTTTAATGAAGTTAGCAACTTGAGATAGTCGGGGTAGATTATTTCAAGTGTGCCAAAGTTGACACCAATGGCTAAAGTTGTGGTGGCTGAGTGGAGGAAAGTAGTGATTAAGAGGAGGAGATGGTGGTGGACTTAACCTCTTGTCATTATTTGATTAAAAGAACTAATAAAATTACATGTTGTTATAATATAATAGTTTAAAGTTAATAAGAAGTCTATATAAAGAAATTTTAGCTAGAGTAGGAAAGAAGAATTATTTTATAAATTTTTTTAAGAAAAATATAGAAAATTTAATAATTTGATATGTAATGCTTTAGAGGTGAATACTGAAATATAAAATGGAACACTTATTAAAATTTTAACTTAATAATTTAGGAGCTCAACATTTAATACATATAAACTAGTAGCACACTCAAAATTAAATAATTCCAAAATTTATTTAATTGAATAATTTGCCAACTTAAAATGGTGTCTTAGAAAATAGAACTCTCAATCACTATTTATGGGCATAAAGTCACAGAGTAGAATTGAATTCCATGGGTATGTTTGATAGAAAGATAATATATTGGAAATTGCTGGGAAATTTCCTAAAGATTAGCTTTCAAGTCATTTGTGGATGCCACTGTAGCAATGAGGCGAAGCCTCTATACAAAGAAGGCACCTATGTAGCTAGTCTGCACTCTATTTTTGCTTGAAATTAAAGAATTTGGAATGTAATCTTGAACCGAACCTTGGAATAACATACATGAGCAATTGGGATGTTAGAAAACTACTGAAATTATAAACTTGGTACCCCAAAGTTAGAAATTGAATTAAAATAAATCATAAGACATGTGAATGTCGTATAGTTATGAGTCTCAGACAAAGAGACTAAATTCTTTGAAGCAAACCAATCAATTTCAAAAATTTTACGGTCAAATGAGAAAGGAACATTGGAATAATATGAGTATATTGTGTAAAATTAATGTAATTGAGCTATAAATATTATATTGATCAATATATGTATAAGTGAGGGTTACATAGATATTTATATGAGTATGAGATGTGTTTGGGAAAGATGAGTTGGCCACTCAATGTTTATAACTATCTTTGGGACAATGCATGGATTCAGAGGTGCCTTTGAAGTGAATCCTTGTGGTTAAACCAAATGCATACGAGGTTATTGTGAAATGATTCTATGAATTAGCCAGTGTGGGCTAGGATGATAATGGTTGAGTTATTATAAGAGATATGTATAAATATATTGTTATTATTTTAATGAAAGTTTGGTATAAAGCAAATTGAATAATAATAGTTTGTATAAGAACAACATATGAGAAATATCAGAGTAATAAATAAGCCTGAGTGCCCAAACGAATATAAATTACAATTTAAATGAAAGTTAAATTAAATAAATTATCAGAAGAGAGTATAATTATGGAAAACTTCAAATTAAATTTCAACGAGTTCATCATGGAACACATAAAATTATTGAAACACATTTTAAAGGGAATTGATGAATATTATATTGGAAAAGACTATACAACGATTGTTATTCATTTATTTATATGATTACTCATGAAATTATTTAACTAGTTCTTATGAGATTAGAGCTTTTGGCTAAATATTTTATGATCAATGAAATGTTTCATTTTAAAAGGTATTTTGATACTTGTGTACAGTTACAAAGTTTAATAGTTTTCAAATTAATGTTGTACTTTAAGCAAAGCGTATTATGGATAATATCATTATATTAAATGTTATATCAACTACTTACTAGGTAATTTCCCTGTGAAATTACTCACCACTATATTTAAAATTATTTTCAGACTAGTTTAAATCTTTAGTACTAGAAGAGATGGTCGTCCAATGGGCATCTATGGTATACGAGGTGACAGAGACCGAGACGCTTGTGAGATACATTGTTTGTCATGACCCTAATGCGGAGATCATCTTTCGAGTGATGGTGCAGCCTATCGGGGCTGATGTTAGTATGTCAGTCATTTGTGAGGAGTATTAGGATAGCATGTGTACCACTTTCCGAGTTCTTTATGCCACCTCCACTGACGTACAGGTCACCCTAACTAGGGTGTGATGTGGGTTGTACACCTACTTCTTTTTGATTTTTTTTTGATGTGAGGCCATCATTCCACCCTCGAGCTGTATGAGAGAGGCACTTTTTGAGAGATGATGTCTTCATGAGGGTTAGAGAGTGGCCTAGGACAGGAGCTATCATGTTTTCTCCACCACCATCCTGTTGGCTCAGGATCTGACTATGAGAGAGAGATACTTGGGGCATATGTACTTATATATTAAGTTATTTTTATTAGCATATGGTACTCTCGTTGTATATATTTGGGAATGTATATATTCTTTTGATGATGGATAGTTGTATGATACTGATTATATATATTTGTGTGTGTGTGTGTGTGCGCGCGCGCGCGCGTGTGATGGTTCTTATATTTATGATTAAGCATATTCTCTTACCATCAAAGTATGAAAAATGTTTGAGTATATATATTAATAATTACCTTTTTATGGTAATGATTCTAAGGATGAGTTGATATTACACAAGTACTGATAAGATAATATTATTATATTAAGAATGTTTCTTGCCATCTGAAGATTATTTAGGTTATATAATTATGGATAACCCATGACAGGGATGTTAATACTGTGGTTGAAATTTATCAAATGCATTTGATGATAATACATTAAAAATACATCATTGTACATTTATGTAGTAAATAAGCTGTGGTGATTAGAAGTTCATTGGAATTTTATATTCTAGTGTTGATATGATTAGAGGGAATGGATAATACATCATTGGTGGTATCGTATTTATAAACTGTGATGTTACAATGTTAGATATGGCCGAATTGTATTATTAAGAGATTCTTTCTGGTTTACGAGATAATATCTCTATTATTATTAATTCTAGTTAGGTATACTAATAGAGTTGATGATAGTAGAGATGTTGCACTAAGTTTGCTCCATTGACAAGAATATCCTAGCACATTTTTGCCATCACAATTTTTCATGGAGAACATTGTTGAGATTAACTTGTCGTGGAGCAATGTCACACGGCTTTGGGATGGAGATAAGGTAATTTTCAAATGCATATCTTTTACCTTTTCGTGCTAATTTTCTTATATAAAATAAAAACTTACCAAATGATTTCAATATATCAGTCATGAAATTTGAATTCCTCAAAACCTTTTAATTTATTGAATTAAATTAATGGATAAATACATAAATAGTGTATGAACTTTTTCATTTTTACTATTTTGTTATTCGAACAAATTTGTTTACTAATTAGGTGTCTGAACCAACTAAAAATTTCTAAAATTGTGTCTCTAGCAGGTTTTATAGGAAAAAATGTCTATATATCCTATTTTAAATAATAAATTGACTTAGCTACTCTTCTTTTATATTAAACTTTATTTTCATTTTTATTCTAATAATTTTTTTTTATCAAACTAAACTAAAAAAAATTAAATATTATTTTTATTTTTATTTTTAATTTAATAATTATAGTGGTTGAATTTAATTTTTTATTCATGATTTTAGTCATTCTAAATTTTTATTCACTAAAAAATTATTTTATTTATTATAAAATTGTAAAAAATTTCCGTTAAATTGTATTTTTCTTTTTACTCTTTCAAATTTAGTATTTATATTATATTTTATTTTCTATAATAATATTTCAATTCTATTTTTTATTTTACTTTAATTTAATAATATCAGTATATTTTTTTCCAATGTAATATATATGAGTGAAAAAATTAAATTAAAAAAAATAAAATCTCATATAAAAAGAAAATTTAAGTCAATTTATTGTATTATAACCACTATAATCTAATATTTCAGTATATTTAATCTTAAATGCCCTTTTTTATATTAGATTTCAATTTTTTATTTTTTCAATTTAACTTTTTTTACTCATATATTAAATTTGAAAAAATATTGAATATCATTAATATAAAACAAAAATAAAAATAAAATATTATCATAAAAATAAAAATAAAAATATTAAACTTAAAAGAGTGAAAAGAAAAATACAATTAAACTAAAATAAAAATAAATAAAATTTTATTTATTATAATTAAAAATAAAAAATAATTTTTTAGTGAATAAAAATTTACTTTAACTAAAATCATGAATAAAAAATTAAATTCAACCACTACAATTAGTAAACTAAAAATAAAAAATAATATTTAATTTTTCTAATTTTTTTAATAAATAAAAAATACTTTTTCATTTTTGATAATTTTCTAAAAAATTATTAGAATAAAAAAATAAAATAAAGTTTAATATAAAAGAAGGGTAGTTAAGTCAATTTATTGCTTAAAATAGAATATATAGACACTTTAACCTATAAAACCTACTAGAGATACCAGTTTAGAAATTTTTAGCAGGTTTAGACACCTAATTGGTAAAAAAATTTGTTCGAATACCAAAATAGCAAAAGTGAAATAGTTCAGACACTATTTATGTATTTATTCCTTAAATTAAATACTAAATTATTTAACTTATTTATATTCTTTGTCGTGAATTACTTGAAATCAAACATGAATGATTTGCTATTGATAACACAAAAAGATAAAAAATTTATATGCCTTAGACCATAGAAAATTATTTATTACACCATAGAAAATTATTTATTCACAAACTATTATATTAACAAAATTCAAGTGTTAATAGCATAGAGAGGGGCAATAGAGAAATTTCTAATAATATTTGGTTAAAAAGAAGAGTCATTCTACTGTGCAAATGTTTGCACCGGTACAAATGACACTATTAGCCGTTGGATTAATTATCATTTAATTGTAACCATTGATATATTTTACAGGTATCGATATACCAAACTAATTTAACAGTTGTAATTTCATTTGTACCGGTGCAAACATTTGCACAGTAGCAAAAGCCTAAAAAGAAATATTTGTAACAAAATATATTTTAAATGAAATCTGATGGGTATTTTACATTGTTTGTAAACTAAAAAATTTCTTTATGAAAAATATACTTAAGTACCTATCAAAAACTTTTTTTTACGAAAAATATAAGTGGGGCTTTTTTTTTAATTGATAAAGTAATAAAAAAAGTGATAAATTTATGAATTTTTTTAATTAATCATTTATATTAACCCAAAAGGGCAAAGGTGCATTTCCGCCCCTAATATTTATACCGAGGATCACATATGCCCCTTACCTTTTTTTTTACCATTTAATCACACAAACAAGTTTTTTTTTTTTAGGCCCCTCTGGTAACGATCCAAAATAACGGTGTTAAAACTGATTCCTTTTGCTTCTTCTTCTCCATGAAATCATTAAACTTTTCCTTTTTAATTAATGACCCTCTTCCTAGGATGTGGCTACAATAGATGCAGCTTCAGGACAATAAGAATTAGCAATTGCCTCAGCAATGCCGGTGCAAAAGAATAAGAAAAGAATGCCTTCCAGGTTCTAGCTGAATCCCATCTTCCATTCCCAGGGCATTCAAACCATTCATGTCTGCTTGTTGGAGGCTAAAAACCTTGGAAAATAATGAAAACGATGCTAAGGCATTAACATTAACATTTATAGGAGAAAGGTCTGAGATCCAAACAAGCTGTTCAAGTTTCCTAAGAACATCCAAATTTTCAGTTGTAGCGCTGTTAGCGATAGCATCGTTTACATTTTCTATAACATCCTCCAACAAAACAACTGCAGACTGAATCCAATACCTCAATTTGAAGAAGAAAAATTCCCAGTTCTCTTCAGTAAATTAACAAATTCCCAGACCTTAATTGCATAGTGGAGTGGAAAATGATTTGATTGTGTTTTGAAATTGACAAATCCAACGGTGGAAATGCTCCCTGTGAACTTCGATCACGCCACTGCTAATTATGTCATTACAACTTGCTGCATCTTTGAATAATTAAGACCAAACGATACACACAAATAGAGCCACCAAACGAGTCTCAATTTGAAAAAAAAACGAACTTTAAGTAAAAGTAGAAGATTAAAGAAAGCTGGTGAGAAACGTACAATTTTTCTTTGAGCGGTTGATGGTGATGTCTTTGGTGAGAATAGGAATAGGATGAGGTGGTCTAGCGGAGAAGCTTGGAAGCTCCGGTAGCGAGTAATGGCGGCGCCGTTGGCATCTGGGATGATGCGGAGGTGCTTGTAAGGATCTATGGTTCTGGATTTTGATGGTGGAGTTTGAGCTGCCATTATTACAAACGGTTGTTGGTTGGAGGTCTTGTTTTGTGTGTGTATGTCAGTATGTGGTCTATTCTTTTCTATCTTCTAAATGATCGATAGGTTCGGTACGGGGTGTCTTTATTCAATTTTTTAATTAATAAAAAGTCCCCCCATTCTTCTTCTTTGCAAACCATAGCTGGAGAAAAAGTTTAGGGAGAGAATTTTTCTAAAATTGAGGGTCTGTTTGCCCAATGACCAACCCCTTCCTTACTCTTTTAGTTTAATTTTTGTGTTTAACTAGTACTAATTCTGTTCTATTATGATAAACTCTATTCCTACTCATTCACTTTGCAAACCTACAATAAAGTAAAAAAATCTCACTCCAAAAATAGATAAACTCTAAAAAATTATAAATGATGAAAGAAGACCATTTCACAATAATTTTTATAATAATAAAAAATTTTACACTCTAAAATTATTTTTTAAGAATGAAAATATATAGTTTAAAGGGATAATTACATAAAAAACCCCAACCTTTTATAGCATTTTCAAATTAAACCCTGACCAATTTTCTTACAAAAGTAACAACAAACTATAAAAATTTTACAAATAATACCATATGTCTGCTTTATTTAATAGAAAACTGATGTGGCAGTCACTTTTTAGTCTGCCTCAGTTGAATGGAGCCCCACAATTTATTATTGCTTTGAAGTAATATTTTTTTAATGTTTGGACAACCTAAGAACATTAAAAGTTTAGGGTTTTATGATTTTTCAGTCAGCATAAAATTATTTAGACAGTCTAACAGTTTAAAATTTTGTTTTAAAATAATTGAAAAAATTAATGGATTGTCCAGTTATCAATCCAATAAGTAATTGTAGCCTTCACTCAACTAAGACAGACCAAAAAGTGACTGTCCGTTAACTAAAACTGACGGATGGTATTATTTGTAAAATTTTTATAGTTGGTGGTTACTTTTGTAAGAAAAAATTGGTTAGAGTTTAATTTGAAAGAGCTATAAAAGGTTAGGGTTTTTTGTGTAATTTTCCCTAGTTTAAAATTACAATAGGGAAATCGAGAGGATTATAACGAGTCAATTTTTCTTCATCAGGTGCCATACAAACCGCTTGCTTCCGTCCCCTCCGCCTTCGATTACTGTTATTAGGCAAAGAATAAATTAGCCGTCCAGAACCAAAAATCAGTGTGAAGGAAACGCTAGAGCACTAGCAACCAATCCGCGAAGAAGAAGAAGATGACGATAATGCGATGGCTGCTGTAGATGTCGGAGGAGGGACCAGTAAGGGTTTTGAAGTCGAAATTATTGAAAGGCAAATAGACGCCGCCTTTACAAACAACAACAACAGTATGCTTCTAATTTTCCTCTTCGCTGTTGCTGTTTAATCTTCTTCTTCGTTAAAATCTTCTTAATTAATTGATTTTTTCTTTTCCTTTTTAAATTTCATTTGTTGTTTGTGATTGATGATTCTTTATATTTCATCTCAACAACGAAACAAAGAGGTCCTTTGTAATTTTTGGTCAGTTGCTGTGAAGAAGAGGACCATTAATTAAGAGGAAAAGTTTAATGATCTTATGGTGACGAAGAAGCAAAAGCAAAGGGTGTTAATACCGTTATTTTGGATCGTTACCGGAGGGGTTAAAACAAAGAAAAAACTTGTTTCTATATTTAAATGGTCCAAAAAAAAAATGTAAGGAGCATATATGATCTCGATATATAACAGAATTATTTTTAATGGAGACTTTAATAGAAGAATTGCCCTCTTCCATTGGAAGTCTTTCTTCACTTGTTAAGTTGAAAATGGAGAAATGTAAAAATCTCGTGATTCTCCCTGACAGCATTTGCGAGTTGGGACGCCTTGGAGAGCTTGATCTCAAAGGCTGCTCAAAACTTGAGAAATTGCCTCCTAGTTTCAAGGGTTTGAGCTCTTGAAGAGTGCTAAATCTAGATGAAATAACAGTTGTAGAACTCCCCAGTGACATTGTTTTTTTTTTTATCATCACTAGAAGAATTGAGTCTAAAGAGCTGCAAGAGACTCCAACAATTGCCAAAGCTTCCACACCAATTAACTAAATTGCAAGTGCTTGACTGTACATCTTTGAAAACTGCAGCATCAACTATATTTATTCCATGCATCAGGGATTACAGTTATAAAAAGAAATATTACTGTAAATATGAGCTCAATTATTGGAATTGCGTGAATTTGGAGGAGAATACACATTCCAAAATTATAGCCGATGCAGAGTTCACTTTCAAAGAATATCCAAAAAATAATCATTTTACAAGAGGGCATTTAAATTTTGAGAGTAAATCCAGTAAATATCGTACTGGGACATTTACCAATTTAGGGTAGTTTAAAATTTTATTTCTCAAAATATGGTAATTGTTAAAGAATTTATCAATTATAGGTGAAAAGGGAAAAAATTTCCCAATCTAGGGTGATTTTAGGGGCGGATTTGGTCAGACAAAGAAAACGCTGGTCAGAGTAGTGTTTTGCCTTGTAAAAAAAATATTATTGGCTCTGCACTCTGCAATAAAGCAACAAAAAAAGGGCAAAACGCTACTTCAAGTAGCGTTTTGCCCTTAAAAAAAAAAAAAATTGGCTCTACATGGTGCAGAGCCAATAAAGTAAAAAAAAGGGCAAAACGCTACTTCAAGTAGCGTTTTGCCCTTGAAAAAAAAAAAAAAAACAAAGTAACAAAACGCTACTTTAAGTAGCGTTTTGGCAGGGGAAAATTTTATCCCCTTCCCTAAACGCTACTTAAAGTAGCGTTTTTTTTTTTTTTATCTACAGAAAAACACCCTAAAACGGTAAATTGTTTTATGTTATGCATATTTTGAGAATAAAAATCCTAAACTACACTAAATTGGTAATTGTCCCTATCGTATTGCGCGATGTTCCTGTTTACGTTGCGAAAGTTGCACGGTGCTTTGTTCCTATTCACGTCGCGCGTCATGATACCAAATATTACCAATTAATAAATTAGTGTATATTTTTGTATAGAATAAAACTTTTTTTATATATAAGCTTAATTGTTCAAAGAAAAAGTGTAAGGTTATTTAACTATGAAACAAGTTTTTTTATATCCCTTTTATATGAGGCTGGTTGCTATAAAAATATTGTAAAAAAAAACAACAAATAAAAATATAATGGCACTTTATATGTATTTTTTTGTTTCATAAAAATAGTGAATTTATAAATTAACAAAATAAAAAAAATTACTTATTTAATATTAATCTGATCAAGTATATATTTTATTTTGCTAAAATTATCCAAACAAAGAAAATAAAGGCACTAAAATTAATTTTAATGTAGTTCTACATTATGTAAAAGGAAAAATAATTAGTTTTATCCTGAATTTTATGTTAATTATCAATAAAATTCTACTTTTGAAATTATTCTAATTTGCTTATTCAACTTTACGATTTATGTCAATTTTATTGAAATTTTTTTTAAGGATTTAATTGTATTTTTAAAAATTATTTTTAGATCTTTAAATATATTTAACACTTATTAAAATTTGTATTCTTGTATTCTTATAAGATAAAATAAAATGTTAAAAATGCTTTATATTTTCATAAATTTTTAATCTTTCACTCCCTTTTAAAATTCATTTTTAAACTTCAACCATTTTATTTTAAAAAAATTTAATAATGATTGACAAAAAAATTATGAAATGAAAGAAAAAAGAGAGAATTTTAAGATGCAAAAAATATTTATCAAGAATATAAGAATATTTGATTTCTGTAAAGAATATGAAAATAATTTTTTTAAAATTTGTTATTGTTTATACTAGTAGTTACAAATAATATTTTATTCTTAATAATAATAATAATAATAATAATAATAATAAATAATAATAATAATAGTAATAAGTTGATTTACAAGTTGTGACTTTTAATTTTCTTATTATTTTGATTAATTAATATATAAAAAGTTAAAAATTTATTGAAAAATTAAATTAGACTAAATAATGAATCAGAATCGGTTCCAATATTTTAAATTTGTGTATTAGAATACTTTTTACCACAAAGTTGTTAATCTTAGCTTAGAAATAACTAATACAAATTATCATAATACAAAAAAAAAAAAAAGAATAACTAAAATTAATTTCAAAGTTAATAATTGCATTTGTTACTTGTTAGAAAGAAAAAAAAAAAAAAAAGTCCTTACCCATCTGATTGGCACATCAACCCTTCCATTCAAAATTAATGCATACAGAAATTACTACTATACTAGCAGCTAGGACTGAGCATCGGGCAAATCGGTTCGGGTTGAGTTGGAAATTACGGTACCGATCGGGTTCGGAGATGGATGTGGACAAGCTGAATTGTGAAAAATTGGAAAATTGAACCGACGGATTGGATAACCGAAATTATCGCGTTATTCGGTTTGGGTTTTTCGAATGGGCTCGGTTTGATGCAGCCCATTAAAGATAAGCCCAAAAGGAAACTATACTTAATTTTCATTATATAGTGGCTTTGGCCCAAGTTTACATGCCCATTTTACATGCTTAATATAAACATAAATACAAATTTGGCCTAAGCCCAGCTTTCTAAGGCCTAATACAAAAATAAATACAGATTTACATAATAAGAAGATAATCTAACTATATGATCAAATAATCCTGACCTATCTGATCAAATAATTACAAAATCATTTTATTTATACTCCAATTTTGAATATGCTATACATTTTAACAAAATGAGATTCTGTGGTGTGCTGTGCATTTTCAGTAAAAAAAAAAAAGTGGCAAAAAGAATAGGAGTCCATCCAAAAAATACTAGGATTCCTTCATTCCTGCAAAATGTGAACATAAACAATATTAAAATAATAATATATATCACCGAAATCACAAATGTTATAATCAAATAAAAATGAGATGAGTTTTAGAGAATGTTTTTTAAATCAACAACATAATGGTTCTAATAAAGTTTATGGCAACAACATCAATGCCACCAAAAAAACTTTGCAAACCATCTAGTACTTGAATCATATAGGTAACAGAGGTGGAAGCCTCATCATCAACTCATCTCATATAACAAATAAAAAAATAAAAAACCAAAGAGATGTGAATTAAAGCATCAAATAGAAAAAAGTTATCTACTGCAGGCAGTAAGTCTCCAGCCCTGGTCCACAACCACATCAAAATAAGCTTGATCAATTGCTAACAATTTAAAAGAAAGCCTGTTGCAACAAAATGTTAGTGGGAATAGGGGAGGCTCAGATTTGTTAATGAAGTCATGCTAAAGAAAATGCAGCCACATTTCTTGGCAATTATAATTAAAATAAGCTACCAAGGAAACTTAAGTAAAGCATTCACTAAAGTGACTCAATTTAAGGTGAGTGGAAGCAATCATCATAGCCTCAAAAACAAACAATGAATGCAACAACAACACTGTGAACAACATATAATATTGCAATTCATGCTCATCAGTAGAGGTCACATTTAGGCAAAGTATAAAATATTCATAAGCACATACAGCAAATAGAATCACAAGCAACCAACATTGTTAGCATATTTACTCAAATATAGGTAGGCAAGATGTGCAAGCAAAATCAGTTAGGAATTAAGATGTGGTTAAGGCAGGTGTTATAGTTGGCCCAACACTAACTGCTGGTAGCTCTGCAGTATATAAAAATACAAGTATTAGTAATTGTGGATAAATAAACAAATATAGCAGAAAGAAAGTGAAAAAAAATCAGGCTTGATACCTTTCTCAAATTTCTCTAACTCCTCAATTGCCTCTTCAACTGAAACAGGCTTACTGCCTTTTTTTAGCTAATCAGATGTGTAAATCAGTGCTTCCACAATCTTTGGAGTCAATGAACTCCTAAAGTCATCAAGTACTCTCCCACCAGTACTAAAAGCACTTTCAGAAGCAACAGTTGAGATGGGAATAGTCAAAACATCACGAGCAAGTTTAGAGAGAATTAGGAATCTCTCAGAATTCAATTTCCACCAGTTCAATACATCAAAGTTCCCATCTTCTTCAACAATTGCTTCATTCAGATATAAATCAAGATCACTCTTTTTGCTTCCACCTAAACCCTCCTCCATTTTCTATTTTTTAAACCTGGCTTTTAAAACAGAAATAGTTAAACTAGAAGTAGGTACACCAACACCAGAATCAGATTGGCTAAGAGTTCCAGAATCAGACAACCAACTCTGAGAAGCAGTTGCATTGACAGGTTTGTAAAAGGCAGCATAATCTTTAAAAAGTTCATATAAGGCAGATTTGACATTGTTAAATAAGCTTCCACCTTGTTCAACTTCATAAATTATATTTAATGAGAATCCCATGAATTCAATTTTATCCCTAAGATCAAGAATATTGGTAATGAAAATTAGCATGTTCATTTTTTGCGAGTCACCCCAATACTTGTCAAACTTGAACTTCATGCTAAGTCTCATTTTCCTAACATGCAAATCAGATGATTGTTGCCATTCATTTAGAATGCAAAAAAAGGTCTGAAATTTCACTAAAAATGAATTGGCAATAATATATTTTGAACTTGAAATTCTTAAAGTCAATTCATAGAAATGCTGAAGGAAATTCACATACTCTTTCACTAATTTCCAATCCTCAAAACTAGGGACATTCTCACCCAAATCTACCCTAAAACTGAACTCTTGTTCTTCAAAAAACTGAAATGACTTTCATAACTACATGCAGTCCTTAACATCAAGTATTTTGAGTTCCACCTAGTGGGAACAATAAGTGACAAACTTAATTTACAGTCAACACCCACCAATTCACTATATTCCCTAAATTTTTTCAGTCTAATAGGGCAGTTTCTAACATACCTAACAGCTTCCTTCACCCTTTTAATTGCTAGGTTAGCATCTTCAAACCCTCATTAACTACTAGATTAAGAATATGTGCAAAGCACCTCATATGGACATACTTTGCTATAACTGAGCTCACTCCCCAAGTCAGTAATTTCTTTTTAAAATAAGAAATTACTGTGTCATTTGATGAGGCATTGTCTACTGTCACACTAAAAATATCGATTAAACCCCACTCAATTAAGCAGCTTTCTAAAGCTTTGGCTATGTACTCCCCTCTAGGTGAAGAAACAGGGACAAATGATATAATTTTCTTATTTAGCCTCCGCTCATCATCAATGAAATGTGCTGTAATGTATATCTAATTGATTCTCTGGTTTGAATGTAACACCCTCCAGGTGCCACATATAAGTGTTCATTTGACATATCAACACGTGGCATAAAAATTTTTTTATATACATTTATACAAAACTCTTATCAAATATACATTGTACTTTTATATACATACATTAGCTTAATATTAAAATGCATACATAATTGAAATACAAAATGCTTGAAAGTTATGATGATGATGCTCGTAAGAATGGAAATATCAACACCAAGCCTACCTTGACCCACCTGAGCTTACAATAGAAATGCTCCAAGCTTCTAACAAACATGCACTTCAAGTAACTCTAAATAATGCCTAAAAAATCACAATTGCAAAGGAATAAGCTTACAACTCAATAAGCAATTATTAAAATAATTAAACATATAAAACTCCTGAAGAACTAATTAAGGAGAAAAGATTAAAAACAACACTTATTAAGCTATATGGTCTTGAACACGCCCGTGTTCCAGACCGTGTTCACCTCTGTCCCAAAATGTACAAAGTACATGGCTATGTACACTCCCGTGTCTCTGCCCGTGTTCGTCACAGCCTAAAAATGCATAAACATACATGGCCAAAGACACACCCGTGTCTTAGCACGTGTTCAACACTACCTAAAATCACATAAATGTACACGATCAAAGACACGCTGTTAGCGTAAAACTCTACAAGTATACAGAACCGACAAGTAGTACTAAAGATATCGTTCCCACAGAGATTTTAATCTATCCACCTATTAATTTATCTCTAATTATTTAAAGCGTCCAATTATAATGATCACTTTAATTATAATTAATTGAAACTAAATAAACTATAAATCCTATTTTTATAATCAATTAACCAAATCTAAAACAACCATTGGGAAATTAATTCACCTCACAATCATTAACCAATTTCCTTTCCCTTAATTCAATTATTCATGCAAATCCTGAGCTATCTAAAATGATAATCACCTCTCTCAAGGTTGACTATACTACTCTGCACCCTTTAATTAAGATCATGCAATCCAATTCTTATTGCAATTACAAACTCTAACCAATTGAATCACAAAGTTTAATATCAACTCTTAAGGAATTAAATCAATTCAATATATCTCAAGCAATGAATCAATTTCATTTATGTTTATAGTTCTATTAAGACAATCATCTCTCAATGTATAATCTCAATTTAAATCATATCAATGCTGGCCAAACACAAACAAGCATTAATCTCAATAAACATAACTTTGCATGAATAAAAGATTTATTAAGAAGGAAAATATGACTAATTCATGTTCGGATCCTTAATTCCCTAATGAATAAAAACCTAGCCTAACATAATTAAACTAAACTCAAAAGACAAGTAAAAGAAATCCATCACCAATTACAAGAAATAAGAAGAAGAAAATAGAAATTTAATCTCTTGATCTCTCCAATCTTCAATCTCCAATCTTGGTCTTCAATAATGTCTTAAAGGTCTCCCTTTTTTCTATCAAAGATGATTTTCTACATGGTCTCTTATTCCATTTATAGCTCCCCTTCAATTCCCTCTAAATTAGGATTTAAAGAAGTCAATCTTATCTTTTCTCTTCCGCATACATGGCCATGTAAATTTTCTACACGCCTGTGTCTTCTTTCCTTGCATAATCTGGGCAGTTACACGGCCATGTCCCGAGCCGTGTCTCTTATTATATAAAACTGGCAGTGCATCACACGGGCGTGTCCCGACTCATGTTCAGGGTATTTAAATCTTCCAGGAGACTACACCGGCAAACACATAGCCGTGTTGATGCCTGTGTTCACAAAAGCTTCAAAAATTAACTTCATTTACTCCTAATCTTCGATTGATCCATATCCAACCTTGATTAATGACCTACAAACATCAAATAAACATAACTATCCTATCTAAACACAAATTAACATACTTTATCACAAAATTCACATAAATTTCATACCTAAAACATAAAAAAAATATACCCAAATCAGCCGAGAAGATAATAAAATAAGGAAATGATAATTAAAGTAAAGTATCCAGTATAATTTAGTGGAACTAAGATTTCAATCCTAAAAGAAAAGGAATGATGAGAGATTAAGTAAATATATATATATATATATATATATATTCAGCCTTATTCCTTTTTGGTAAGGATGGGTCAAATCTAGAGATGGAAAGTTAAATGGAGACATTGTAATATTCAATATTTTAGTCAATAGGGATGATGTTCAAGTATCCAATATAGAGATGAAAGATTGAAATACTTCAGCAGAATCCAATATGAGAAAATATAGAGTATGAGAATGATGTTTTATTAGAAAGGCACAATGAGATATCAATGATGCTAGCATACTCGAGAACTCCTAAAAGAAAGTGATGTAATTTTAATTGAATATAACCCTAAGGATTGAGATTCCTTATCGAGGATATGGAAGATTAGTAGAGGTGTATATTCGACGCCGGGGGTCGAATACACGTAATATTGTGCAGAGATATATGTCTATGTTGAAAAAATAGTTGGTAAATGTATAAAGACATTTCCTGGGGCCGGATACACATATTACCACATAGGATTATGGCTAAGTAGCACATACGCTAATTTATAATTGAAATAAATGAATGTGTATAGTCGTTGCCTATGCCCGGATACACATGTTATTATAATGTGAGTGGGTATATGTGCGTAACCGATGCCTGGGGCCGGATGCACATGATACTTTGTAAGATAAGGTTAGCGGATGTGTATACCGTTGCCAAGAGCCGGATACATCGTGTATAGCCATTGCCAAGGGCCGAGTACACATATGCATAGCCGACACCAGGGGCCGGGTGCATAATTTGCTATGAAGATGTAAGATTACATCTGAGATATATGTAGAGCTATTGCCTGGGGCCAGCTACATATATCAGGTTAGATTGACCTTTGAGTCATTTTGGGCTTAAGTGCTAATCAGACTTAAGTAATGCTATCATGGATATTGAAAATGAATGAACACTTGCGAGATATTATAGCATTGAAGGATATTGCGCTTAAGATCATGTGTATGTGCATGAAGTACTCCTAGTTAATCATTTTCAGTGGATGGTGTATGTGGATGATGATCTTGTTGTTGGTATGTTAAAGTATATTATCAAAGAATGTGTGGTGAAGTGTTGATGTACTTCATTTAATAAATTACTTTTAATATACTACTTGAATTAGTGATGAATTATTTTATGTCTGAATTCCTGATTATATAAGAGAAATGCTAGTTAGTGATGCTATATAGATATTAATATAGCGTATTTATTGAATACTAACGTTTATTAAATTCCTATTATTTCAGCCAATAAATACGTATACAAAAGGGGATTTTATAAAATATTCGAACGAGTAATGGATGTAGTTGTTTTTGAAATTGAGATTTATTTGAATGTGAATAAAATATTTGAAGTTCATTGGTTTCTTACTTTTGAAACTATTAGAAGTTGGTTTTTAAAAATTTCTTATGATAATATTTTAAAATAATGTTTTATCCACTCACTGGGTAATTTCCTTTTGAAATTACTCACACTCGTTTTATTTTAAAATTTTCAATATAGGTGTTTGATATCTGCTTAGTCAGCAGCGAGAGATGATAGTGTCGCGAACCACGACAGTAAAAGAGGATGGATAAGACGAAGATTTTCTTTTTAGAAATATCTAAGGAAATGAGATGTGATAATTTGTTACGAATTATTGTATCAACATTGAGTTGTATATATAGACATGTAAATTTTTAAATAGTATTAAGGTTTAGTATTTAATTCTTGTAATATTGATGACCAGAGATTTTCTTATTTTCATTAAGTCCTTAATTATGTCTATTAATGGAGTAAATAGTAATGAGGGTGTGACAAGAAAGAAGGAAAAAATAAGTTAGAAAATAAAAATTAAAAAATGAGGAATAGAAAAAAGAAAAGAAAAATAATTAAAAAAGAGAAAATAAAAAAAGAAAGAAAAAAAGAAAAAGAAGAAAAAAAAAGGAAAAAAAAAGAAAGACACAGCAAAACACAAAAAGGGGCAAACTTGAAAGCCAAATAAAAAAAATACTATTGAAAACATAAAGACATGCTCGTAATTAATTAAAAAGGAAAGGGTATTTTGTGTGAATGACTTTTAAAACTAAGCTAATTATGTAATTGTTTCTAAGAACTTTAATGATCACAACTATAAGTTTATTTAATTTTTTCTATCGGACAACTTCCTGTCAAGGAACTGGACCAAATTGACCAAAATTTCCACCTCAGGACAAGCTATATATATATACTAGAAAAATCACCCGTGCTTCGCAGCGGGATAAAAAAAATGAAGTTTTACACATAAAATTCAATAGTTCAAGCATTAATTATTAAATTCAAATGTTATTTTTTTTCTAAACTGAAAATTGAAATAAAGAAAAAACGAAGAAATTTGTCTGCACAACTCTTTGCAAAAATAATCCAAACATAATCCAACAAGGCATAACATTAATTACTCGTCCGGTTCATCATTCCTACGAAAAAAAAAAAGTAAAAAAAAATTGTGATAATGCTTAAGAATAAATCATAATATATTTAGTTAAAACAAATTAACATTTCATGTAAACAATCATTTTTCAAGAGATGTAATAAATTTGTTTAAATTATAAATTTAACTTTTTAATTAGCTCATGCTGCTTTGTTGGCCAACATCACAAATATATATATATATATATATATATATATATATATATATATATATATATATATATATATATATATATGAAACTCAAATTCTATGGTAGCTAAATTGAAAAAATTTCAAAAGCATATAAATTCTTGACTGAAATAATTACTCTGTCAATAAGATCATATCAAATTGTCAAGAATGATTGAAGTCATTTTGTTTGAAAAGCTCATAAAAGTTGGGTTAATGTAGGCATCGAAGATGAAATATACAAATTTTCTTTGCATTATTTTCAAACATAAACTCTTACAAAACAAAATCCAAGCACTCATGCAGTTGGGTTTTTATTATATTAAAGCAACTATTTTTACCAGTCAAATATTTTTCTTGATGAGTAAATATGTCCTCGTCTAATTATACACTATGATTTCTTCAAAGTACAAAATGTAGTTTTTTGTGGTGCTTGTTCATGCCATAACAAAAACAAAGAACTATGACCTAAAGATAACTAAGTTGGAATCCCAAATTAATTAGGATTAGGTAAAGATATAGAATCAAATATCAAACATTTGGCCTTGTGGTCTAAAAATTAATAAATTACTATTCTCTAAAAAGATAATTTAAAAAAAATTAAAAGCAAGCACACAAATTGGAAATTATTGTAATTTTCTTGTATAGAACATAAAAAAATAATGAATGTTGGTTATAATTTTCTTAAATAGTAAATACTCGTAATTGTGCCACATGATTCAAACTAAACAACTTATTACTTCATATGAACATATGCACATCATATTAAATACCAACTTCCAACATATTCACCATCTTCTTTCCAGATATGGCTAAAACTATAGGATATTATTTGAAGCATGATACTTTCTTGTATCTTTTGGTAGAAAAAATCAAGAAAAAAGAAAACTTATAAAATATCAGCTGCAAAAACAAACTCCACTACCTTAGTTTTTCAAATCTTTTCACATTCACAAAGATTGTACTATTCTTTCTCATCAAAATTATATGATTTAAAGGTACTGTCATAATAAAACAGATGTTTGTTTTCTTATTTTAAATCTAATTAACTTTTTATCACTTAAATTAAATTCTAAAAACATGAAAATGGAGAAATACAATTATTTAAAACAGAAAGAAAGAAATATTAGAAGAAAAAACTGATTAGAAAAGCTGAAAAATTATTGAAAACTCATCAGCTGCAACAAACGACAGGAAACAATTTGAAGACAAAAAGAAAGGAAAACTAAATGTGGAATCCAAAAATCTCAGAAACTCAGAAAGGTTTCCCAAATTTAGGTGTGAGGTTCAGATGTCATCACAACTAATTTTTCTTTTATTTTATTCCTTTTTTCTTTGTTTAGATGTAATTTTTATTCCCAATTTATTGAAATATAAATCTATTAAAGATTCCACACAACGATAAAAAAAATTTAAAAATAATAATACTAATAATAAGACAGTAAAATATTAAAAGATTTTAAAATAAATCAAAGAATAGATTACGGCCTACTGGCAAGTCCGCTGTTTTTTCTTTATATATATAATATATATAATAAATCGAACATGCATACATATAATTTGAAAAGAAGGAAATGAACAAACAATGAATTCTGGATTTCAAAAAATTTCAATTTTGCCATTACACATAAGGAAACCAACAAACAGTTTTGCCATTCCCTTGATTTCTTATTATTTTTTTCCTATTTTCACAACCCTTTAATTTGTTTGTCCTACATTCCTCTTATGTGTATTGAGACCTTTGCCAAAACTAAGGGAATGAAAATAAGAACAAATTAAAAGGTTTTGAAAACAGAAAAAAAAACTAATAAGAAATCAAGGGAACTCTTACTTATTTGGAACAATAATCATCTCCAACTGCAGGAGCAAGTACTCTACGCCGTATCGCATCTCTAGCATACCATAATAATCTTCTACTGTCATTTCCTTTATCTTTTCTTTCATCATTGTTATCATCCTTGTAAGAGTCCTTGCATGGAAGCATGATCAACTTTCTTAGGATTGCATATCTGATAGATTGGTTCTATTTCCACTGTTATAAGTAGGGATATGAATCCTAAAAGCATCAGTTCTGCATTAAACATTTTAAACCTTCAGTTTATAGTCAATGCCTAAAAATAGAAAGAAAATAGAAAATATAATAAACAAATTAATAAAATTAAGTTTCTAATCAAATAAATAAATAAAAGCCACAAAATAAAACAACAAAATATTTTAAAAAATAAACATACCCATCAATTCAAGGACCAAATCTTGTATCACCCACAATCGGTACTAATTTTTTTTAAAAAAAAAGAAAAAAAAATCAGATCATTGTTTCCTTTTCCCACAACAAACAAAGCAGAAAGGAAAAAGAAATTCTCCATAATTCATCCAGTTCAATCAATTTATAATTTATAAAAAGAACTCACCAATAACAGGTGTTGTATCCAACTTTAAAGAGAAAGCAGCAGGGAAAATTCATGATCCAGACAACCAAAAATTAATTCATGTTAGGCATCCAATCAATATGCTCAAATTAGAAGCAATATACAAAAGAAAAACAATACCCGATAAGAAGATGGGCATGTCTCATCTGCTCGCTTCAGTAAAAGCTTCTTCGCCCCACGAAAACCAATCAACCTTTCGAATCAATAAAACATGCATATAACAAATTAAAAAATTAAACATAAAAAAATAGAAAGGAAAATTAAATTTTGGGCGTGTGGGGGAAGATAGGGACTATGCTCAGCATGAAGATAATTAGTATGCTTATTATTATGAGAAATTGAAGTGGTCGTTTCAGTTGGACGTTCACCCATGGCTACAACACTTTGAGAAAATGTGAAGAGGAAGGAAAAAAGGGGGGCGGCTCAGAAACATAGAATGAAGGAAGTATAGATGAAAATTAGGGTAACAACTAACAAATGAGTGTTTTGTTTTGGCCATTATACCCATCCAAGTGGTGGTGTCGTTGCATAACATTGCAAGGGCGAGGCTGTCATTTGGTGATTAGTTTAAGGATATAAATGTCTTTTAAATTAAACAGCGTCGTTTTTTTCGTTGGCTACTGTTTGTAAAAAAGCGGTGGCAAAATGGAAAATAATGTGAAATCGAGGGGCAAAAAATGTACTGCAGCTAGAACAGTAAAATTTGATGGTCAGCTTTATATATATTAAGTACGTCGATACATATTTCTGTGTCACGGTCATTTGGCAGAAAAGACAAAAAGTCTTTGGCCAAATGCACTGTTTCACCCCTAAACTTTACACAATTAGCCCTTTACACTTCTCAACTTTTATTTTTATCTATATAACTTTTCAACTTTTATTTTTAATCCATTAAACCTCTAAAAATTTACTTTTTATTCCTGTTTAACCCATAGTATGCCAAGTTGTACAAATATGTGTATTCAATCTCTTTTAGGCGCGTGAAGAGTAAAAAGTACCGGGATATGTACCTAAAACTAATAGAAAATAAATATGAGGGACTAAAATAAAATAGTTAAATAAATTTTTGTTTCATTTATACCATCTTCTTCAATTATTTCTTCTCCCTACACTCACCACCATCATTCTCACCATCACTACAGCCATCAAAATTCCATCTTCATCGACCAATTGTCGTCTCATTTATAATTTCTTACGCAAATTTTTTGTAATCAATAGGAACAAAGAATAGAAATTAAAAAAAAAAAAGTCAAAGTGGAGATCCATCACAAACAATCTCCTCTGTGTTAATCAAACCATTTACCCCGCCATTATTACCATTGTTATTTTGCATCACTCTCTCCTCCGGGTAATTCATTCATCATCATTAACAATAGTAGTTCAAACCGTCATCATCATAATAATTAAACATTGCTTTCTAGGCATTATATCGAACACCCAAAGTGCATAAAATAAATAATAACAACAACAAAAATAATAATCAAGCATTAAAAGTGTTTGAAATCATTTTTATCAATAACATTCACTTCATATACAACAATAAAATAAAATAAAATACAATGAAAATTTACTTATTTCCATGAAATTAAGTTGATGAGCAAAAAAAAAAAAAACCTTCATGGCTCGTAAAAATTTAAGAATGTTAAAGAATAATAAGAAGCCCACCCAAGCCTGTCAAAAAGCATCATGTGAATCTTCAAGCCACCGGAGGAGGGGGATGCCAAGGCCGGTGATTCATTAGAATTTTACAAATAAAGACTTGCAGTGAAAATTAAATGTTAAGACATATGGGAAGGTTTTATAAAAATTGAAATAGCTGCTACTAGTGTAAGGAAGAACTAATGGAGTTGAGTAAAGGAGGCATCATTGGTAGTGAAGAGTTGCAAGAGAAAGGAATGAACCGAAACCAAGGCATGCACTGCAGTGTTGTGAAGATCAACATTTTGAGGTCTGATGGTACGGAATAGATTTAAAAAGAAAGAAGAAGATGATAGAAGTTCTGGATTTGGCTATTAAAAATAAAAATTACTTGTTTAGTCCTTAATTTTTTTACATTTACTAAAAATAGAAGAGACACATGGTAAAACTTAATTGGTCCATGTAACTGTAAGCTCATTTTATTTAGGCAAAATGTATTTTTAAGCCCCTGAACTTTCATAGTTTTTGACATTGAGCCCATGGACTTTGAATCGGTGACATTGAGCCCCTGTACTTTTTGAATTGTAAAATTGAGACTCTATTTGACAGAAGCCACTAACGGCATCAAATGAACTGCCATGTCATATTATTTTATTTTAAATAGTTGACACCTAATTTCCAC